>KV424077.1:11555-56870 GCA_001632435.1 Calocera cornea HHB12733
GGGGGGGGGCTTGTTCAGTACCATCGTCCGTTACTCTAGCAGTTCTCCGAAGGGTCGGCCTTCCCGGTGCAAGTAAGGATCGAAGTCTTGCACTTCCTCGCTGGGAACAACGCCCCATCTTGGTCGCGAGGGATCCACCTTGAGGCTCCGTCTTTCATTAAACCATCCGATTTCAAGAGACAAGCCTTCGAAGCTTGGCTGTTCCTCGAAGAACTTCTTCCAGGAAGCCCTCCCAATCAGCAGTCGGTGCAGCGGAGCACCCGCAGCGGCGCGCTCTCGTATGAACGCAACAATTGTTCCCTCGACTGCGGGACTGTGCAGCATGGAATCAAGCATTAAGGTCTTGAGACTTGGGAGGAGGTTGTTTGCCCCGCCTGCGAAGTTCACTTGCTCCTTAAAAGTGATGCAGTCGATGCTGAGAATCTCTAGGTCCACGAGCGCGCCCAGAATGAAGCCATCGGTTGCAAAAGGATAAGAACCCCAGCAGTACAGTGTCATTGCCTTTAGTCGTGGCCAATGGCTCAATGTTTTAGAGTCGAGAACCCTCCTTTGGCTGGAACACGTAGAGAAAAAGGAAAATTCTGTAAGAGGTGCAGCTGAGAGAAATGTCGTTAAAGATTCTGCCGTGGCGGGGTAGGATGTCGTCAGACGAAACACCTTGAGGTTGGGAAGTTGCGGACTGGATGAAACTGGTTGATCATTGAGCCATGTGCCTTCTTCACTTTTCCTGGAGTCGAGTAGCCCAGAGACGAAGGGAGAAGACGGCACATCGAATATGGAGAGAGATTCAAGGGCAGGTAACTTGCTTAAAAGCCCGCAGATCTTCGATAATGTAAGGGTTGCAGGATCACGAGGGTCGCCGTAAATACACGCTCTGAGTACCAGACAGCGCAACCCCCAGGGTGCAAGCCTCCCCAACGCTCTTGGAACAACACCCAGGTGAAGTTCATCCAGGTCGGGAAGTCGCTTTCGAAGGATCGCAAGGAAGGGAATAGAGCAAACAGGAGGCTCCCCATGGTTGCGTTGCAGCTGCAAGCATTGGAGCGCGGGTGCTGCAAGCAGACCGACTTCGAGTTGTTCTTCGAACTGTTCCCTGTTTGTATGTGGGGAGATGCCAGTGAGACGAAGGATCTTCATCCCAAGTTCCTTGAGCGACAATTTGTTCATGTGTTTAACCCAGGAATGTGAGGTATTGGTTGGGGGAATTATGAGGCCAGCTATGCGCGCTCTCTCCCTCCATAGCCTCGCGGTGGAGATTCTAGCCATACACACTCTCTTGATGTCGAGGAGTGGCCGTTCATATCGAAATTCCTGTATTATGTCTTAGTTGGCGCTTTCTTGTAAGACATTACAAACGTACGAGTTCCACTTGAAGAAAGATACTCTGATGAACATCATGCTCCAGCTGCTCCAGAGTGGGTCGCTTCGCCTGTTGGACATCCGACCAAGCGTCCAACATCAGCGTCCACCGCTCATCATCTAGGTCCTTGTGGTCATCCGTCGGTCTCTCCGGATTTCTTCCCCCATGAAACACTTCTGCGATGACTTCATAATCCGATTTGCCCTTGAAAGGCGGGCAGCCGGTCAAGATCTGTTCCCGCCGTTGAGCTACTGGAACGGCTCTTCAAAGCATGCTGTACCTCGAAGAACGTACGCGCCATTTCGAAAACGTCACTCTGTGTGGACTTGGAGCTCGAGTGCCGCAGTCCATATCGCACGGGATTGAGTCTTTCAAATGCCAGCCATCTTGCATTACCGCTTCCGGCAGTGCTCGTTGTGGCGACGTTCTCCCGCCTTGTAACTTCCATTATTTGTGACAGGCCGAAGTCTGTGAGTCGTGCCGTTACCACGCCAGACTGGGCCACATCGATGAGTACGTTGTTCTGAAAAGATGGCTGTCATCATCCATCCCTGTACTCGACAAACGCCCTACTCACGCCTTTGAGGTCGCCATGCACAATGGGCCCAGAGGGTAAGGAATGGAGGTAAGATACAGCATGTATAATATCGAGTAGCTGCATTCTATGATATCAGCTCCCGTAAACGAGTCACTGGACTACTCACGAAGAGTAGACGTGAGCGAGTAGGATGTTCCTTGATGTATTCCATGACGTTTCCACCGGACATCCAGGGCGAGATCATGCAGAGCTGCGCATATACTCCAGGTCGAATCTTGGACCAGTCCGCGATGCCAAGCAGTGGAACAATGTTGGGATGCTCCAGGCCAGACCAAGTCAACGCTTCCCGAGCGGAGAGCTGAATATCGTCAGCTGAGTTCAAACGGTGTAGAAGCGACGACACTGACTTCTTGAACACGAACAGGCGGTCTACCGTACTCGAAGAAGACCTTAACAGCAACCAGTCGACCACCGGTCAGACGGGTACTAAACACCCGCGCAAACCCGCCTTTATCAGCCGGCAGGTCATCCGGCTGCAGATTGATCTGTTCGGTCAAGTTGAATGACGCCGGGAAGAGTGCGAACACGTTCGGCAGAGTCCAATCATACGAGCACTACAACAGATCAGCAACATGGAGTGACTTCAGCTGCTCGGGCATACGTGTGAGTTGCTCTCGTTGCAAGCCAGACAAGCGGGATGACCACCGTCACACACCCGTTTTCTACGGAGCGATGTGCATCAGCTCGTGCACTGTGCGAAGCAGCAAACAGCTGACCTTGCCCAGCATGAGAGGCACCTCTTAGCTGCGACTTCCATAACAGGTAGAACACTGACTGAAGTGCAAGAGACGACGTTGGTGGACGGATGGGACGAGACGAGACTCGAGAGATTGCGTCCGGGAACGCGTGTCGACAGAGATAGAAGATCTCGGAATCTCTATTCAATTGATTGTAGTTGGGGCCCAGGGCGGGAAACAAGCATTTCTGCGCGTTGCTCAACGCCTTGATAAGGCATCCACTACTTCAAGCAAATCACTCGATGGAAAGTATGATGAGATCAACGTGCGCGTACCCGGCACATGTTCTCCGCAGAGAAAGGAGGTGAGAAACAGGGAATGGGATGCCGACAGTCGTCACCTGTTCTCCTCTTAACAGCACCGGGCCCGTTATCCATTGCTCGACTTGCGACGACTCTGATGCTTGGGGTGACACCGAACTGGCCCATCCTTGCTTTGGGTAACATATGGAGATAACAATGGACTGCACATCGTCGGAGATAGACCCACCGTTTGATCAAGCCCACCGCGTCAAAGTACGACGCGTCAGCCAACGCGTCGCGTCAGGAACTTGAAGTGCTCCCGCAGCCTCACCGTACTGTAACCATCTCTCGACCTCACTCTTCACCTCACAAGCGTGCACGATGTTAACCGTCCACACCCGAACAGACCACCGCACCCCATGCGCCAGTTCTCCTCCCTCTCCCTCTCCTCTGCCGATCAGACCACCATCCTCGGCAATATGATCCGACCAGCCCTCCCGCGAGCGATGAAGCCCCCACCGCCCGCCCAGACATGCGAATGGCTCCATCGACGAGATGACCCAGTTTGAGCCCAAGGTTCACGAGGAGAGTTGGCTGCTGCTGGGGTACAATGGAGCAGTTGGTGGCTGCAAACATTTTGCGTGCGTCCCGTTTTATCCCTTGTAACCCCATGCGACCCAGCGCGGTTGGAAGGTGCACGTCCAGCGAGCAAGCAGCTGAGAAACATGCGCAGTATACACCAACCCGTTCGAGGTCGCCACCTGACTCGCCGTCGCTGGTATACGGTCATGCTCGTGTCCTGATGCGCCCTCGTCTGCCGCCCGTGTGGGCGCGGCCCGTTCCCCCTCCCGCGCTAGCGTGCTGTGCCGTTCTGTTCGTGTTCGTTCACGATGAGTGCGTCTCTGTTCCCATTGTCCGGTTTCCGCTCCACACCCCGGTGCAGCGGGGCGGTATGATCTCATGGGCATGTGCTTACCCCCCCCCTCAGGCTCAACGACGCCTACCTCGAAGCCAACTTGACATATCCTCGCACAAGAAGACGCGACCGACATCCCCGCGTACTACTCCCGCGCGCCAGCGTCGAGGTCTTGGGTGCTTATCCACTAAGCAAATATGATTGGATTGGTGCCGGTGGATGCGTACCAGCTTGAGGGGGGACTGAGGAGTTTGGAGGAGTTGGTTACGAGACGGAGGTGGATGGTGACAACGAGGACGAGAACAAGGAGGGCAAGGAGGTGACGGAAGACGCTAACGCGAAGAGGGCTCAGAAGGGACAGCAAGGGAAGGACAGTAAGAAGGACGATGGGAATAAGCCGGATCATTCGAAGATCTACCGCTCGCCAGCGCCTACCGAGCCTACCGCAGCCCTCGTCCGGCAGCTTCACCTCGACCCAACGTACGGCTCGACGTTCATACAGAACGAGCTGCTCACGCACGGGATCTCCCAAGCCGTCACCGTCCCTTCCCTCGAGGTGATCTACCTCAGGTTGTCGAAGCTGACACCATGGTTGGAGGAGGTGAGCAAGACGATGGGCATGCGCCGGCGAGCGGGGCCGACGGGGGAGGAGCTGGCTAGGGATGTGGGGAGGAGAGGGCTCATGGGCTGTAGGGAGTGGTACGTCGGTGTGGGGAGGGAGACATGGGAGGAGAGGTACGAGGAGATGAGGGAGATGCATGGACTGTGGACGCAGTAGGAGTGCGCGTGATGTGCCCGTAGAGCAAAAGGAGGCACGAGATGGTACACCTATTCACTGTAGATAGTGCAGGCAGGGCCTAATGTAAAACTGTCTGTACACATGTAATACGGCTGCACTCGAATGAATCTTGCACGGCGGCTATCATGAGGTATATCATCTTGCAGGATGTCGTCGGCTGCGCCGCGTAGGGATGGATTCGGTCGATCACGGTCGGCCCGGTTCAAAACCGCTTCCGCATTCTGTGATGGCCGGTCTTTGGTTCGATTCGGTTGTGACCGGTTTTGAGTGGACGGAAATGAAAGGCTCAAAATGTGTTGATCAGTCCTCGCAAGGCAGAAACTTGAAGCTCAAATGATTGTCAGAGATGGCTCAAGTGCATTTTAGGCACTCAAGCGGTATTGGACAACATTTCCAGGAGATGCGCCGTCCAAAATTGGTCGAAAGTTGGAGAACGGATGGTCTACTGGTGAGAAAAGTTTACGTCATAAGAAAATTTCTATACAATTGATCACGTGCTCCGAGAACGCGTTCTAGCCGGTTTTCAGTTTCTGAAATGCCCGGTGCTGGTCTTGGACTGCTCACGGTCTTGAGACCAGACCGAGCACCGCGGTCTTCGCGGTTCAGTCATGACCGCGGTCGATCTCTTAGGAACGTACCTGCACATTGCGTATCTGAGCGTCTCGAAGCTGTTTCTTTGGCTTGAAGAAAGGAGCAAGACGAGGGGGATGAGAGTGATGAACCAGCCGGATAGAGAGGTGCGGGTGAGGGGTGCGAAGGCAAACCGGCTGATGAACTGTCGGGAGTGGTGCGCTTGTGTGCGGACGGAGGCGTGTGAGGGGAAATTCAGGGACTGTGTGTCTGGTGGGACTGCGGCTGAGCTGCCGCTGGAAGACGAATAGCGGCAGGTATAAAGGTGAGTATTGTACATGGGGAGGGGTGTGCAATGCCAGAAACCGTGTGCCATGACCGACCTAGTTGTACAGTGTGGGCGAGTCCAGAATGATGGTTGATTGAGAGGAAGACATCATTGAATACATGATGAAGGTGAGCGACTAACAGAGGTCCGTGCAAAGAAAACGATTTCCTCTAAAAATATGGTTGGAGTAATTCCTCGAAAGGCTTTCCTTCCCGCTCCACCCAGGGATCAAAATTGTCTAACTCCGAGTTGGGAACAAGTCCCCATTCAGCCTTGGATTCGGCACAGTCGTCTCCAAAGACTCCATACGCAGTACCCGGCTTGAACCAACCTATCTCCAACTCCAATCCTTGGAGGCTCGGCTCCATCGCAAATAAATCCTTCCAGACCGCTTGGTTGATCAGAAGTCGGCGTATTGGAATACCGTAGTAGGCACGAGCTTGCACAAGTCGGGTGATCGTCTCTCCCTCTACACCAGAGTTGGTCATACCCAGGATACTGCAGACGATCACGGTCTTCAGACTTGGCAGCACGCGACCTGGATCGATCCCCCAAAAGACCTGGTTAATAATGCTATGTCGATCCAAACTCAGAATCTCCAAGGCAGTCAGCTCTGCCACGGCGAACAAATCGATGGCAGAGGGGTGTTTCGTATTGATGCTGAGGCTCCTCAATTTTGGCCAGTAGCTGACAGCCTTGTCGATAGAAAAGGGTCCCTCCCACCACGAGGGAAAGAATGAGAAACGGGTGAGCCCCTTCTGATATGAAAGCAGCCCCATCAGCGCGTGCGCAGTGTCTCCGTTCGCAGCCTTCAAAGCAAAGGATTTGAGCTTCAAAAGCTGTGGGCATACTAGTTGATGCTGCCATTCGACTGCCTTCCCAGAGGTAATATCCAAGCCGAATTTAAGGGAATGTGCGGATCGGCGTGATGCAACAGCGTCCAGAAAGACCTCTTCCAGAACAGGTAGCTGCTCCAAAAGCTGGCAGAGTTTCAACAGTGGCCAACTGCAAGGATCTCCGTCATCCTCAAAGATCGCTCGAAGTGCCAGACTTCGCAATAGCCACGGCGAAAGCTGCCCAAAGCATGTCGGGGTGAGCTCCATCACAAGTGCTTTCAGGGTTGGAAATTGACGTTGAATGACATCCAAGAATCGCAGATCGTGCGTTACCGGTCGGTGAGCCCCCACCAGCTTCAAATCTTCAACAGACGGAGCTGAGCGCAGAACGGCTTCTAGATGTTCCGTACTCTCGTACATATCGATGTCAGTGATCCGTAAGGTAGCCAGACGAAGCTCATAGAGTGACAGATCTTGCATGCGTTTGAACCATGGCTCATTTGTTGAGCAGATGGGCACCGTTATGCCCTGCATAGGCGACCTCTCTTTGAGCAGTACGAGGATCCGCTGAGAGGAAACGCCAATCTTGCACAAACGTTTCATGTCTATATATGAGCTTCCGTCCAGCTGTGACGTCTGGAGAATTTTTGATTCAGCGCCCTTGTGGTAGGATATGGACAACGTACCAGTTCGTTTATCATGCTGTTCCAAACACCATACTCCACCTGTTGCAGTGATGCCCGTTTCTCCGGTACGTTCGACCAACAGTCCAGCATCAACAACCACTGGTTGTCATCCAGACCGTCACAGCCACCAATCGGCCTGTCTGGATTCATGTCCTGAAGCACGTAGTTGATGACTTGATACTCCGTCTTCCCATGAAAGGGTGCTGCACCCGTTAATATCTATTTACAAGGCGTAAGACACTGGTGAGGGGGTGATCCACGGAGACAACAAACCTCGAAGAACGTGCGCATCATCTCAAAAATGTCGCTCAGTGTTGACTTTGCGGTCGATAGTTGAAGTCCATATCGTGTGGGATCGAGGCGCTCGAATGCCAGCCATCTTGCATTGCCGAGACCGGTCGTGCTGGTGGTGGCGAGGTTATGTCGGTTCGAGAGGTCGATTATTTGTGAGAGCCCAAAGTCAGTGAGCTGTGCTGTTACTTTGTCATCCGGTTCAACATGGACGAGAATGTTGTTCTGAAGACATATGTATCAGAGAATTTTTCTCGCAGTACTTTGAGTCCACAAGAACTAACCCCTTTCAGATCACCATGTACAATTGGGCCAAATGGGAGCGAGTGAAGGTAGTCAACTGCGCGAACAATGTCGAGCAACTGCGAGAGCGAGTCATCAGCGATATAGGCATAACGTTCGGGTGTGCTTACCCAAGGTAAACGTGAAACGGTTGGGTGATCTTGGATGTAGTCCATTATGTTTCCGCCCGACCTCCAGGGAGATACCATACAGAGTTGCTCGGATCCACCACGACGAATTTTACGGTAATCGGCAACTCCAAACAGAGGCACAATGTTGGGATGGTCCAGACCGGACCAAGTCAGTGCCTCTCGTGCGGAAAGCTTAAATGCCCTGTCAGTTGCCATCTCGTGTCTCGCATGTTTATGCCCACTTACTTCAAGAGCTCGCTCCGGCGGTCTTCGGCCATCAAAGAACACCTTGACGGCAACCAACTCATCCTCCACCGTCCGTGTCCGGTAGACTTTAGCGAATGCACCGTGGCTGACCTCCTGGGCGGTGCTCGAGAGTCTGACGCGCTTGTTCATATTGGACGAGGCGGGAAAGAGCTTGAGCACATTTGACATGGTCCAGTCATAGGTGCAAGGCTAGGGTCCGGTTACGGTCAGAAATATACATGAATTCCACAGGCTCACATGCAATTTCTCCCGTCGACAAGCCTTACAACGTGGTCGAGTGCTATCGCACAGTCGCTTCCTTTGAGGATTGACTGTGAGTGGAAGTTCCGTATGGGCACGGCACAGCTCACCTTGCTGAGCAGGCAAGGCACTTCGAGACGTCTGGAACCTCTGCAGGGCCATCCATAATATCCATCATGACATCCATGGTTCAACGAATAACTCAGATGATCAATGTTAGAGAAAGCCCTTTCCGTAGATGGACGTGTAGAATCAAGGTGCAAACGCGTTCAGGGACCTGGGAATGATTGGTCGGATGTGATCGATTGAGCCGGGAGCTTGCAAGGCAGGACAGCCTCCAGCCTTGATCTGGCACAGCTAAAGTCGACCGGATGAATGTCCTGTCGTCGGAGCACCGCCCATCTGATCAGAGTGCACAGAACCGTTGTTGTTTACGGTGACAGGTATAGCCGTGCTTAGCGGAAAAGGCGGAACCGCTATCGCCGCGTGCTGAGTTGGCTCACAGCTGGCAGCGTCGTCAGTGCTCACCCCAATCCTCACCTCACCGGTCACTACCGCACACGCCATCCGATCTCCCCTCTCGGCCAGACCGCACTTGCCTCATACTCTCTAGCTCTCCCCTCTATAACACTTACCTTGTGCTTCATCTCCCATCCGCTTCTGCTGCTTCCCAGGCAGCGTCGCAACCCCTCCAATCGCCGGCTTCGCACTCCCACCACCAATGCCAGCCCAAGCAGCGCCGCAACTCTGAACGGCGCAAGACCACAATGCATTCCTCGGACGTGGCCAATCGACCACTGCCTTCAACCTCAACCGAACACCCACGATCCCGGCCAGTGTCTAAGTTCCCGCCGACGGACTCGACACCCGCCATCATGCACAGACATTACACATGCGCAAGTGCGAACCAACCCGTCTGAAGGGGGTTAGGTTGATGCTGGGGTACGGTGTCATGCAGTGGTTGCGGTGATGAACATCCTACGTACGTCGTTCTCTCCCGCCTCTGCCTGCTCCCCGTGCCAACTGGCTGGTGCACGCCGCACCATCACCCCCTGGCCAGGCGGGCAGGCATTCGGTTGTGCACCCATCGCTGATGCGACCTCACAGCGTAGACTGACGCCTGCACAATCCAGGCATACGTATGCGCTGCGGCCGTATTGAACATCTTCATGGCGTTTGGGGCATTGTCGGTTGGCCTTGGTGGGGACTGTAGTCCATGCCTCACCGCACAAGCGAGCTATAGGATGCCGTTCCTGTTCGCCATTTATTGATGCGTGGTATAACCTTCCGGCTGCCCCAGATGTAGTACATGTCGGGGCGGTGTGATCTAGTGCGCATATGCTGACCCGCTGGCAGGTCAACCGCCAGTACTTCATTACATCACCGGGGGCGATTTCTCGCGATCGACACCATCGATAGCCACGCGTACGACACGCACACACCGCGGTTCCGTTTGTCGATGGCGACATAGACGAGCAATCCGATTGATGTCGTCGTGCCGGACAGGCACCGGCGGAAGGCGGGCCGATGAGGCTAGAAGAGCTGGTTGGAGGCACGGAGGTGTAGGGGGATGACGGAGAGGAGAAGGCAAGAAGGGCGAAAAAGGAAGAAATTGGGCGAGCAGAACCTCCACTACAAGCCAGATCTCACGGGCGTGTGGCCCCTTACGGGTGGCGCCAGGGGGGAGAGTAGCCCATACCTCACTGCGCTCGCGAGTAGCAGGATGCTGTTCCTGTTCTTCATTGGATGGTGCGTATCTTGCCGTCCAGCTGCCTCAGATGTAGCACATGGCTTAGCGGTGTGATTTAGAGTACATATACTGAGCCCCTCGCCAGGTTAACCGCGTTTGCTTGAAGTGAGCAAGGGGCGCGGCTCGTGGCGATAGACACAATCGATAACTGCGTACCAACCACACACACCGCGATGCGGGTTCTGCACACAGGCCTAGAATGCCTCGATCACGTCACTGCGCTGGAACCGCACGGGCTGGGCGTGGGGCTGAAGAGCGTGACCAGTTGGTTAGAACACGAAGGTGGAGGAAGATAAAGGTGAGGACAAGAGACGAGCAAGAACGGATGAAGACGGATGAGCAGAAGTTCGATTACAGCAAGATCTCGCATCCTCCCTCGCCTCTCTAGCTCAAGCTGCACCCGTCACTTCCACCTCGACACGTTCTTCGGTCCCACCTCTATCCAGGACAACTTGGTCAAGCATGGAGCTGACAAGGCTGTCGAGGCACCATCAATACGCACGATCTGCTTCACCATACCGGAGCTTTCCGTTCACTCGACGTTATCCCAACAACGGGGATGAGGAAGTAGAGGAGCTGGAGGAGTAGCTAGTGCTGAACGTGAAGTGGAGGGGTTTGAATGTGTGTGAATATTCGGTACTTACTTTGTATGCTTCAAAGAATCTTGATAAGCTTGATAAGACACTGGTCACGCGCAGGCTGCATTCAGAGCGAGAGAGTATCGGGTACAACAATGGACGAGCGTTTAATGGCATATGAACTGGTATGGTCTCTTACATTGCTACATTAGCTCTTCGAAGGATCTTGACCTCCCCTTTGGTACCACATTGGGATCGAAGTCCTCTATCTCGGACATGGGGATAAGCCCCCATTCTGGCTCCCAGCGATTATTAAACCCGGCTGTCCCAGCCTTATTTTTATACCATCCGAGCTCCACCTGCAGACCTCGGAAGCTGGACTCTATGCTGAAGAAGTCCTTCCAGGTCCGTGGGTGAATTAAAAGTCGAAGTAGCGGGATACCGGTAGCGGCACGGGCTTGTACAAAGCTTACAAGAGTGCTCTCGGGCGCAAAGGTGCCATTGCCCATCTCGCGAATCATCAAGGTCTTCAGAGTGGGCAGTAGTAGCATGCCGAGCCCCTCCCCCAGGATGGTCTGGTTGAGAAAGGTACAGCGGTCCACACGGAGTATCTCCAACGAGGTTAACTCCTTCAGAACGAAGGTGTGGATCGTATATCGAAAATCTGTCTTCATGGTGAGAAACTTCAATCGCGGCCAGTAACGAGCCACGCTGCTGGCAAGATGTTCTTCCTCCACTATCGCTGCACTGAGGGCCAAGTGTACGAACCGCGCCTTTGAAAATATTCGCATCAAGGCGTGTGCCGTGCCAGGGCTACATGGTGTAGTAAGACTGAGAGATTTCATACTCGCAAGTTGCGGGGATGGCAAGTGATGATGTCGAGCATTTGCCTTGCTTGGAGCGGTCGGCAAAGAAGCTTGAAAAGAGTGGGCCTGTCCTGCTGAAGGCGTGGCATCCATAAAGACTTCTTCTAGACCTGGCAAATGGAGTAGAAGGTCGCCGAGCTTCCACAACGACCAGCTGCAGGGGTCTGCATCTTCTTCAAAACTCACATCGAGGGACATACTGCGCAACCCCCATGTCGACAGGCCCTCGACGGTTGCAGGACTCGGAACTCCTCTCATGATAAGTGTCTTCAGCTTGGGGGCCCGTCTTTGAATGATTTCCAGGAATGGTAGTCCAGTGATAACAGGTCGGTTACCGCCATGTAGTATCACGGACTCAACAGACGGGGTCGACAGGAAAATTGCGTCCAGATCATGATGCTCCTCCCACTTGTAGTGGCCAATGTCGGTGAGCCAAAGGTTTGTGATAGGGAGCTCGTGGAGGGGCAAAGTCTGAAAATATTTGGCCCAGGGCTCGTGTATGTCGAGAAAGGGGATTATGACCCCAGTTATACGCGGCTTCTCTTGCAAAATTCTCCTTGGGGGGGTGCTGAGTTTTCCAAGGTATTTCAGGTCCAGATATCGTGTACCATCGGCTGTCTGAAATACATGTTATATGTCGTATGTGTGGCATTGTGCAGTCACATTACCACGTTATCTTCCATGTAGATGCTCTGCTGAATATCTTCCTCCACCTGTTGCAAAGACGGTCGTTCTTGGGCCCGTATATCCGACCAGCAGTTTAGCATAAGGGACCATCGATCGTCATCCAGACCGCCACAGTTACCCGTCGGTCTTTCCGGATTGATGCCCTGGAACACATCCACAATGACTTCATAATCTGGTTTCCCCTGGAACGGCGGCGCGCCGGTTAAGATCTGTACTGGTCGTGAGGCAACCTCCAAGATGTTCTTTAGAATAGGCCATACCTCCAGGAAAGTGCGCATCATTTCGAAGATGTCGCTCTGCCTCGACTTTGCACTCGAGGGTCTCAATCCGTATCCGGCTGGATTCAGTCGTTCGAACGCAAGCCATCTGGCGTTACCATTCCCCGCCGTGCTAGTGGTGGCGATGTTATCTTGCCTTGACACGTCCATCATTTGCGCCAAGCCGAAATCTGTAAGCTGCGCTGTTGGAAAACCATACTCGTCCATCTCAATGAGAATATTGTTCTACAATGATCATTGTTAGCAGTTGGTGCTGCATGCAGACAAACGACTTACTCCCTTCAAGTCTCCATGTATAACTGGTCCAGATGGCCGGGAGTGAAGGTACAAGACAGCATGCACGATGTCGAGTAACTGTCCCGGATTAGATTTGTGAGTTTGGGGTAGAGTACGGATTCCGCTCACCCAGGACAGGCGGGAAACATTTGGATGGTCTTTGATATATTCCATGATGTTTCCGCCCGACATCCAAGGTGCCACCATACATAGTTGTGAGAAGCCGCCGGGGCAGATCTTGGCGTAATCGGCAACTCCGAGAAGGGGAACGATGTAGGGATGAGAAAGACTGGACCAGATCAATGCTTCTCTCGTGGAAAGCTGAACACGGTATCAGGCGACGTTCGGTGTCTCCCAGCTAAGTGCTCACTTCAAGAGCTCTCGTCGGTGGCCTTTTGTGATCAAAGAAGACTTTGACGGCAACCAACTCGTTCCTCGTTGTGTGCGTACGATAAACTCTAGCGAATGCGCCCTGGTCGACTTGCTGTGCGGTACGTTCGAGGACCAGCTGTGCATTCATGTCGAACTTTGCTGGGAAAAGCTTGAACACATTCGGCAGAGTCCAGTCATAGGAGCACTAGGAGGGGCTCAACCAGGGCTATACCCAACCACCCAAAACTTACGTGCGATTTATGCTCGCGACAAGCACTGCAGGTCGGCTGTACGCCGTCGCATGTCATTTTACTATGAATGGGTTGCCTTGAATTCAACCCTGACGCACGGTGAGGACGACACAGCTCACCGCGTGGAGCATGATAAGCAGCTGGGTACGTCTGGGGAATCCATACTGAAGCGGTCTGCTAATGGATGATCAACAAGGAGTTGGTACAAGCTTGATGGTCGCGACCAGCAAGACGGGACTGGTGCTCGGAAACGCGTTCCGACAGAGATAGGGCGCGTCAGAAGATCGGATGCCATCGATACGGTCGGGAGCGGGACGAAACTGACAGCGTGGCATCAGAGATACACGTTATTCTCGCATTGAGGAAGACGTTGCGCGTAGATAACCATCTAATATCAGTGCGAATGAGCTCGCACGAACGAGCCTCCAATGAGAACCGATCGATATATAGTCGCGTCACGACAGAAGTTAGAGCACAGGACGGAAGGGGAAAGTCATGGGAGCATGTGTCCCGATCACTCGTCTTCCGCGTCTGGACTCTGGAGGTAGCGGTCCCGCGCCTTCAGCGCTCGTGCTCATCCCCCTTGACATCCCATGCCCAAGCAACGATAATTTCGGTGTTTGCTTCAAGTCAAGAAGCACCAGCATAGTCACCCGGTCCAATTATCGGACGATACCGTATAATTGCCCCCTAGATCGACCGAACAACTGATATATGCGCCCGCGACACTAGCATATATTACACCAGGACATAACAATGAGCATGCAGAGTAGGTAGAACCTAGCTTTCTACCATCTCAGACCCTCCCAGTCGTGCCTAGGAGTGGAGTAAGCGACTGAACTCGTAACATGGCGTTCATTGCTCACCTTCTCTAATACCGCCTTCCTCTTCTCCCTAGCCTTCCTCTGTACCTTCATCCACTTCCCTATCGGGCTGTCGGCAACGTCTATTGAGGACTGGAAATGTTGAACGTCGCTCCTATCGGCAGGTCCGAAAGACACGCCCGACCGCTTCTTCTCCATCCACTTCGAGTGGTCCTCAAGTCGCTCAACGAGAGGCTTGAAGGTCGACGTGAGCTTCTGACTGTTCGTCTTCTTCATCGTTCGGCGAACCAAGATCGTGACAGGTACGGCGAGCTCTGGGAAGGCGATGCTATTTCCAGCGGTCGCAAACCAAGCGCCGAGCAAGTAGGCGCATTCGTCTGCCAGCGCCTCTTGATAGAGTCGCGTCCGGAGATATGGTGCCGGTACACGGATGAAGATCTCCAGATCTAGCGGTCGCTGTGTTGAGGGCTTCGGTTTGTGCGAGAACTCGGATGAGGTGATGATTTGGAGGATGAAGGGCGAAAGCGGCACGAACACGCCGGTGTGCCGAATGAGGTGCAGTAGTGATCGTAGGCAATGGAGGTGGAGGGGGAAATAGCGGGGTGTAGGAATCAACCTGTAGCCGGTCAGGGTATTGTCACGAGGGCGACGAATATGACTTACTTGATAGCGCCAATAGTAACCTGCACGAGCGGGTAGATCAGCGCATGGAGTGCGCTCTCCTCCCCACTAGCCGCCTGCGCATCCTTGTCGCAAGCCTTGGCGAGCACGATTGACCAGAAGTCGAGCGAGTGCACGTACTGCCAGTTGTAGACAGCCTTGTACGCCTCCTTGCTCTTGACCTTCATGCTCTCCCGCAGGTGGATCGCCAGCTGACGGATGTACCGGAACGCATGCTGGTACGCCGCCTCGTGGTCGATCATGTATATCTCCGATGCGGAGTTTTTCATCAGGTTGATGGAGGGGAGGGTGTGGATGGTCGTGGATCGAGATGAACGGACGAGCGAGACGTATGTCCCTTTCAGGCACATGTCGAGGATGCTCTGATCTTGGCTGGCAGCAAGTCGGCGGATCGCAAGGAGAGCCGTCATGCGAGTGTCATCTGTCCCGCTTGACCAGAGCTCGAGTAGCAGCTTGAGGTAGTCCCTGACGACCTTGCGGCTCGAGACGATGTAGGGGATGACCTTTGCCGAGTCGGACAGGACGAGCACCTTCATATCACCGTCCGGCAGCTGCTCGAGAAGATGCAAGATGTTGTTGAAGTACGACAGGATCATCTTCTGGAGCGTGGCGTGCTTCTTGTTTTGTGCGGGAGGTTTGCTGTGCATGACGATTAGCAGTAGCTCTCAGACCAAGGTGGCGAGACTTACTATCGCCCATCCGGCAATGTTTTGTAGGGGAGATGATGGGACAGCACAATCGGTGTATACTTGAGCGCAGTGACAACCAGCTTGTTGAACACTGAATACGCCGTCAGGGGTATGTACTGGTGGGAATACGGGAGGTGACGCACCTGACGAGCTGCCTATCGAGTATGCATACTCAGAACCATCCTCCTCGTTCATATGTGCAGCAGCACGGAAGGCCAAAAGCATCCTTCTCAAAGACCGCAATGACCGATGCTATCGACAGAGTTCAGCAAGAGTGAAGCTGTGTTCGGGGATACAGACGCACCTCAAGAAGAGCCTTCTGCCATGCCCGCAACATCTCCTTCGTCACCTCCTTGCCTGCCGGTGGTGCGACAGGTCCCTCCTCTTCGATCTCCTCCGCCTCCTCATCATCAGCCATCTCCTCATCCTCACCGTCATCCTGACCCTCGTCCTCCTCAACCTCATTTCCGAACTCGAGCAACTCCTTGTCGTTTTGCTGGAGGTACTTGTAGAACTCGGGATCCGTCTCCTTCAGTCGCTCAAGGTCCATCTTGTGCGCCTCTTCATCTCCCTCGAGCTCATCCACCGATGCAAATGACTGGTCATCGTCGACTTCGTCTTCCTCCCCTTCCTCTTCTTCGTCGGAGTCGCCACCTTCGGGTGCATCGTCGCCGTTCATGAAGCCTGCGCCAAGGAAGTCGTCGACCGTCATTCCGTTCAGCCTATCTCATGTCACACCATGTCCATTCGGATACTACATATGACGCACTGATCATCATCATCATCCCCAGCGCCCTTCTTCGCATCGTCGTCCTCATCATCGTCGTTCGCCGCTTCCTTTCCCTTGCCGTTCGTCCGACCCTTGCCTGCAGGTCCCTTCCGCTTCGCGATGACCTGCTTGACCTTGCGCTGCTTATGCCTCTGCTCAATCTGCTGCTTTAGCTTGCCAGACGAGATGAAACGCTTTGTCGCTTTTGTTGTTTTCGCCATGGTGGGGTATCGACGATGAGCGAGGTGATTTTGGGAGACCTGGCTTGCCTCAGGGTGCACGAAATTTCACACAGGTTCTCGGTGGCTGTGTCGAACGCTTAGGAGTGTGAGGGAACATCACTAAAAACAGGCCGCATAGACAAGGCCTGATAAGGGCTTATGAGGCGCGAAATGGCTGAAATGTCCGCAACCCTTGCAGACCTTGCCACAAGGCCTTATAAGGCCAGGCACCGGGCTGCTGGTTGCAGACAAGCCCGACAACCATTATTGTTTTGCTAACAATTGCGATAATCATGTTTCTTTCATGCATCTCATATGCCCTCATAAGGACAGTGTGCCCTTTTGCACTTTCAACAGTGTTATTGCACCGGATGTACACCTTACCTGAACCTCTTATCTGAGGAATCCTTTCATTCATGCTAGGGAATTGTGTGCGCTCCGGCACTGTTTGTGTAGCTGTATCCGGTATAACCATTCAATTGTAATCTAACTAAGCCTACATGCTTGTCCAGCTCATCCCTAACACTTTTAGCACAATGGTCTCGGTGGGTGCACAGCTGTGTGGGTCGACCTTGTGTCACCAAAAGACGAGACCTGCATGTATGAGGTTCAGGTAAGCAAGGTTCAGGTAAAGCAAAGACGGGCATACCTCTCATGATATTACCAAGGAAAGACGCACCTACATATGCAAGGTTCAGGTAAGCAAGGTTCAGGTAAGGGAAGACCGGCATACTTTATGTACCATTATTGGACCCCTCGCATAAATGCTACCTGAACTCCGTACATCCTGTAGATTAGCACAATACTCCGGATAGAGGTTCAGGTGTTGCTTACATGTAGTAAGGCATAAGCCGGGACCCGGACTTGCAAGGGAAGAACAGTGACTATCAGAGGAGGGAGGGATCGTGCCAGGTGGGGGCCAGGTTTATTGGGAGGGTGTGTGCGGGAGGCCCATCTCAGCCTGGCAGTCATATACTGACAAGTTGCTCTGATTTACAAGCTTGATTGCGCAAGCGTGACCAGACCCTATCAATAAACAAGCCAAGCACGTGCTTGCAGCTTGCATTAAGCATGCCTGGTTTCATATTGACTCCGGCCCTGAGAATTCTGTGGAACACCGGGTTGTGACCGGAATTGAAGTTGCGCATGCCAGTGCGGGACGACAAACCCTAGCTTCCACCATTGTATCAAGTGCAAAACTATGCGCAGATTGGTATGGAAGATTCAAAGAGCACAGTATTGCTTGGAGAATAGCGGCAACAGAGTGTGAAGGCCGCAAACAAAATAGAGAGGTTGTTAGGTTCAGGTAAGAGGTTCAGGTATACCACAGACAGCATGTTAGGGTAGGAGCGGGCACAGAAATCTCATACCATACTTGTATCTTGGGCTACTCACAATATTATATTACTGTTACAATGTAATCACCTGGCATTGCAACCTTGCCTCCGACTTCCCTATACCTGAACCTCAGATGAGGCACCGATATGGCCTGATAAGGGTCCATAAGCCCCACAGGGATTGGCAACGTGCCAAAAGTGCCACAATAATTGTGGACGCAACCCCAAGGGTCTGAAAAGGGGTCCCAAGCTTCGCCCGCTTTTTGTGATGAAGAAGGAAGCGCCCGCAGGCTATCGGGACCCCATCGATCGATTGTAGAGCGACCATTGCCGAAATGCCAGGCGCTTGTTGTTTATCCATATTGCCTCAGCGAGACAGAAGGCGTGGCTTTTACCAGTTGCAATTATTGGAAACTGTCTCGTCACGTACTCGCCATGGATGGAGAAGCGGTCAATGACTGCATAGCGTGTGGTGTCAGGTATGTCCGATGCGGTCGAACCCACATGGCTTTGCTGAATCAAGCCGAGCAGGAGATACCGATGCGATCGCGGCAATCCCATCGTGCTCCTTATGCATAAGAGATTAAAGAGAGGTGTGCTGCCTCACAAGTCGCTGTGGGCTGCAGCCTGACAACCGGCTACAGTGCTCCTACGACTGGACGTTGGGACCTCACATCTATCGACTGTTCGGTCAAGATGGACCGCTGACCGACTATGTGGAGCCGATTAAGGACCCGTCGAAAACGTTCATTGGTGGATTCGGGCGAGTCTACAGAGCTACCTTGACCGAGGGAGGCCGCCAGAGGTGGTTGCATGATGGAGATCAATACGGCGATGTTACCGTCAAAGTCCTCCATGAGTACAAATGGAGCGCTTCTCGGAGTCTAATGGTGCGCCCCCATTGTGCCACTGCACGTTGATCACCCTTATTCATGATCCTGAAGCTTGCCTTGCGTGAAGCTTGGGCGTGGTCCCAGCTGAAGCATAAGAACGTGGCGCCCTTCTGGGGTATCGCCGATTGCCAGTATCTGTATGCTGGAGCGCCGTCGCAATTCTGTATGCTATCTCCCTGGGCATCTCTCGGAAACGCGGAAGAATTCTCTAAAAATGTCAGAACACGTTGTACCGATATCCCTTCGTGAGTGGCACGCGCTCGACACCCTCAGAAATGAGGTCTCAAGGACTCAGCAGATGCTTGACATCGCTCGCGGACTTCAGTACTTGCACAGCACAACACCAAACCCAATTCTCCATGGCGATCTGAAAGGCGTGAGTGACGCTTACCTGCAGCCGTGCCGCTCTCCTGATCGTCATTCCAGAACAACATTCTCGTTAGAGCGGATCCCGTTGATCTGATGCCTCGGGCGCAGCTGTGTGATTTCGGCCTTTCAGGAATGGCAACAGAGATGGACAGCAATCTTACCACGACAAGTACGGTTTTTAATGGAGATGCACGCTGGTTAGCCTGGGAGCGAATAGACCCCGAACGCTACGGGATCCCACGTGCGGCCGCGGCTATGACCACCGCCAGCGATGTTTCTGAGATGATGCGAACATTCTGGCAGGCATGGGTTTCCCGCAGCTTTGTATGCGGTCCTCTCACGTCATGTTAGATCATGAAAGGCAAGGTTCCATATCATGGGCGAAATAACTTCCAGGTTCAAGCGCATATACATAACCAACAAAATCCAGATCCACCTACCGATTCCACTTGGGAGAATATGCTGCTGTGGCACGCGATGAAACAATGTTGGAGCCCACAGCGGGAAGATCGGTATGACTGCGGAACGGTGATGACCATCTTGGAGTATTTGTTAATGCTTCAAACTTATGGGGTGCGCATTTTGACAGCATATCTTAAATGGCGTCTGACAATTGTTAGAGAGGCCCTGAGTCCTCTATCCTAGCCATCAGCGCCTACATTCGCAAAGAGGTCGAGATTGTCGCTTTGTCGAATCAATGGGCTACTTTCCGAACGGATCGCTTACGGACTACACTGCCAGAGCTTCCGGCCCTAGACCTTAGTTTGGTTGGCAACGGCTTACGAAGCGGATCCCTGTCCCACTTTGCCCAGTTATCTCCTCCATCATCGTGGTGGACATTACGCCTAGACTCTGAAGATCCGGGATCCATCCACTATGGCAAGCAGTCGTTGTACGGAAGGCTGTTGAACCTGCGGAACCTGCATGTTCGGTCGCTCAACGGGCAACCGGGCCCGCCGGAGCCACGACCACCGTTTCTGCCGCAACGAGGGCCGGACTTAGCCCCTGTTCTTCAGGTGCTGCGCATGGAACAACAGCCCCTGCATTGGTGGACGTATCGGTTTCCACGATTGAGGACTTTGTCTATTCTGTATGACCCGGAGCAGTTGGCACCTGTCGATTCGCAATGGCAGAACTTCTTTCGGGCTTGCCCCGTACTCAACCGGCTTGAGCTCATCGATCTTCGCACGATCCCGACTGTGGCCTCCCATTCTCCCACGAAGATCCCACATATGGACCAACTTGAGTTCCTTCAGATGGGTGATATTACACCGGAGCGCGTTTCCTATCTGGTTCAAACCATGCGAGTTCCAAAGCTGGAGGACCTTTTCCCGGAGCATATGAGCGACGGGGCTGTCGAGCGCTTGTTGTCCCCTAATCAGCTCCCCCCTTTCCGCGGGCTGACTCTGATCCATCTGGACTGCGACACCAGCACCCTCCGTCGGCTTTTCCAAGTGTTCCACACCATCGAAAAGCTCAGTCTCCTCCACCTTGATGTCGTCCTCGAGTCCTCATTGCGGAAGACAGCAGCCGAGCACGGGACGACCGTGTCCTCCCCCCCTGCGTTACATCCGAGTCCTTGGCTACCCGGGGTATGTGCTGGAGAATGTGCCCTCGGCCGTGCGAGGCTTGGCAGCCCCCTGCGGCAGATTCGCACCACGGCTGCCTGTTTCGCCTGGCCAGAGTGCGGCTGGTATCCCCGGCGCGGCGGGCGGAGGCGGAGGCGGAGGCGCGCCTGCGCACCTACCTTGGTGAAGCGATATTATATGCGCTGGGCACGGAGACGGGCATGCGGTGGTTGGGGGACCTCAAGGGGGTCGTATTCGGCGGAAGAGGTTCGGGCAAGGAGTCAAGGAGTCCAGGACGAGCGCCCTGCAGGTGGCTTGTGGGAAGGCGTGTCCCGGAGAGATTGCTCGCATGTCCTCCAGATCAGACCCTAGGTTCGTTCTGGGATGAAGCATGATGTCCTCTTGAGCTCGTCCGTCGAGGATATCCTCCCCATCCGTACCATATCAGTGTATCACCACGCGTCACTACTGTACCTTTGTAACGACTTTATCGCCCCTGTCCGATGCGGTGCCTCTTACAGCATCAAGATACGGCTGGCTCGTATAGCGACAGTACAGACAGTGCCCCAGACCGCTCGGAGAGACCGCCGACAGTACTCAGTCGCGTGTGCATGGAGTTCCAGCAGAGCGAGAGTGTTCCAGCCCACGCCACAACATACAGCACTGTAGGTAGACTGGCGGATCTGCACCAGGAGAAGCGTGCCCCAGTGCTCCGGTGCTCCGGTGCCCCGGTGCTCTGGTGCCCCGGTGCTCGGGCCTCAGGCCTCCAGCGGTGGACGATGGGAGGGGAGGAGAATCAGGCGCCGCCGTCCGACGCGGGGAGGCGGGGCGCCAAACGCGGATTTGTGGCGGCACCTTGAAATGCGATGATCACGTGATATTCAGGCACCGGGCACATTGCCGTACAGTACTGTACTGTAATAGTAATGTCAGTTCTGTGTTTACGCCGCGCCACAGATAGGTGCCCATCGGCCCTCGCCGCGCTACAGCGAGAGAGCGCAAATCCGAGCTGGCTTCGACCACTGGCATTCCAAGCAGTGCGCCTCAGGGTCTCCGTCCCTAGAGGCTGGGTTGCAGAAGGGCGGAGGCTCAAAGAGGGCCGACAGCGGAAGCAACGGGGTCTGTGCATGTGCCTGGGCCGGGAATGCGCTGAACGCAGAGGAGTAGCGCCCGGGACCTTGGCATCACTGTCTGTTCTGCCCTTGACGGCCAGGACGTGCACAGGTTCACGTGCGGGTTATCTGCCCCTCTCCCGACGATCACTCCTTCTTCGCCTCCCTGTCGGCTCCCGGCTCCTTCTCCGCCCACACCCCACACACGACCATGTCCTGCTGCGGCGAGCCCCGGAACAACGTCAACGCGCCCGAGAACCGCCAGCCGCCCAGTGCGTTCACGAATGCCGGGGGTGCCGGCGCGCAGGGGGTAACGCACCAGCCGGGCATGCAGGGCGGCATGACCTTGCCCACGCTCGGAGGCGGCCTGGGCGGCGTGAGCGGGAACGGTGTGCTGGGAGCGCAGGCGAACGGGAACGGGAACGGGAATGGGAATGGCACTGGCACCGGGCTAGGCGCGGGGGGGTACACCACCCAGCCGTTCAAGCCGTCCCTGCCCTCCCCGCCCCCGCCCGCCCACCAGCACCAGCAGAACGGCGCACTCGCCCTCGGCTACCCGCAGCAGGCACCCCCGTCCATGCCCACATCGCACAGCACCGGCTCCGGCTCCGGCTCGCTCTGGGGCCAGCCGCGCGTGCCGGGCAGCCCGGGGCTGGCCGTCAACCAGTGGGGCCAGCCCAGCCCGCCGCTCACCAGCACCTACACCCCCGCACAGGCGGGCAGCCTGGGCAGCAACAACAACAACCGCACCAGCACCTTCTCCCCCTCGGGGTACGACACCTCGCTGCTCGGCGCGCACCTCCCGCCCTCGCCCCCTCCATCGGCGTACAACCCCTCCTCCCCGAACCCCAACGGGTTCGCGCCCTCCCCCACGCCCCTGCTCGACCCGTCCATCCCGCGCCCGACACCCGTCTACCCAGGCCGGCCAATGTCCGGCATGAGCGGTACCAGTGGCGGGCCCGGCGGCGGCCAGGCAGCAATGAGCATCAGTGTGAGCAGCGGCGTCGAGAGCAGGCCGTTCAACCCCCTGCCGGAGGACGGCCGGCTCTGCATGAGCCTCGACTTCGGCACCACCTTCTCGGGCGTGGTGAGTCCTTCTGTCAACCTCCTCCCCTGCCCAGCGCCGTCGATATGCGCTGCACCTGCGCCGAACTCTGACGCCCCACCCACAGGCCTACGGCTCCTCGCGCATCTCGAACGGGCAGACGCAGCTCATCCTAAACTGGCCGGGCTCGTTCGAGCACTTCCGCAAGATCCCCACCTGCCTCCTCTACGACGCCTCCGGCAACCTCCTCTCCTGGGGGCTGGACGCCAAAAACGCCCCGCCCATGGACGGCGTCATCCGCTGCGAGTGGTTCAAGCTGTTTCTCGAGCCAAAGGCCCTCAGGGACGAGACGATGGTCGATACGCGCCTCCCGAGGCTGCCGGTGCGTCCCTTCCCCCATCCCGGCCCTTGCCTGCTCCCCGGCGAGCTTGGTGCCGCGGGACCGAACAAGAACAGGAACAACCTGAGACTGACTGAGGACGATGTCCGCAACGTTCTCTAGCCCGGGAAGAAGGCCATCGACCTCATCACCGACTTCTTGACATGCCTCTGGGAGTACGCGAAGCAGCAGATCGGGCGCGAGATTGGCGCTGTGGCAGACTTGGGTGCGTCCCCTCATCTGGTCCCCTACTCCCCATGCTCCTCTGCTCGCGCGGGTTCCACTCCTTTGTCAGGTACTTACAACATCGCACCGGTGCTGACCATCCTCCCCGCGCGCAGAGGCCGCCGACGTGTGGATCACCGTGCCCGCCGCGTGGGACGCCGCGGGGTGCGCGCAGATGCGCGACGCGGCCATCGCCGCCGGGCTCGTGCACGCGACCAAGGCGGACGACGAGACGTGGCGGGAGCGGCTGCGGATCATCACGTGCGTCCCTCCCCGCCCTCACTGGCCGAGAAGCAAGGCGTCTGACGGGCTTGTGTCCTATTGTCTATTGTCTTGGCGCAACGCAGCGAGCCCGAGGCAGCCGCCGTGCACTGCGTCGCGCTGACGGACCTGCACCACCTGCGCCCCTCGCAGAACTTTATGATCTGCGACGCGGGCGGCGGCACGGTCGACCTGGCGGTGTACAAGCTCATCGGCCAGCTGGCCCACCTCGAGATCGCCGAGATCTGCGCGCGCTCGGGCGCAAACTGCGGCAGCTTGTTCCTCGACCTGAGGTTCCGCGAGCTCGTCCGCACCCTGCTCGTGGCGCACCCGGCGCACCTCGATCAGGCCAGCCTCGCCTACTTCATGCACCATTTTGCAGAGGTCGAGAAGCTCGCGTATCAGGGCGAGGAGGACGATGGTGCGTGTATCCGCTCCATGAATGGGGTGGTCCGGTGCACCCTGACGATGTGGGTGTGCAGGCAAGATGTTCCAGTTCACGTGCTTCAACGTCGAGGACCAGGACGACGCCTCGGTCGGGCTGATCAACGGCGAGCTGGCGATCCCGGGCAACCTCCTGCGCCAAGAGGTCTTCGACCCGGTCATCGACCAGGTCCTCCAGCTCATCGAGGACCAGGAGCGCCGGGTCAAGCAGCGCATCGACGCCCTACTCATGGTCGGCGGCTTCTCGGGCTCAGAGTACCTCCTCAAGCGCGTCGAGCAGCGCTTCGGGCCCCGCATGCGCGTCGTCCGCCCCGCCGACGCGGACACCGCCACCGTCCGCGGGGCGGCGCAGTACGGCCTCGCGCGCCGCCCGCTCGTCCAGAGCGTGATCGCGCCCAAGGCGTACCTGATGAAGGTCAAGCTGCCCGCCGAGCCCGAGGACTGGGGAAAGCGGCCCGCATACATCAAGAAGAACGACGCCGGGGTGGACATCTGCGAGAATCGCCTGCAGTACCTCGTCCAGAAGGGCGCCATCCTCCTCAAGGGACAGAGGATCAAGACAATGTTCTGCAAGTTCTCAAAGCAGCCCGAGGGTGCGTCCCTTCTGCTTTCATTACCTACTACCGCGTGTTCCGTTCCTCACAAGCGCTAGATCGCTTGTTCACCGCCGTGCTGTACACGTCCGACTCGGACCGCGTCATGCGCTACACCGACGAGGGCGAGACGATGGAGCTGTGCAAGTGGCAGGTGGATCTCAGCGTCCTGCCCTCCTTCCAGTGGGCGGCGCAGAACAACCCCGGCACCGGCTTCTACACAGAGTTCGAGCTCGGCCTCGAGTTGGATAGTGCAGAGGTCAGGGGCGTGCTCATGTGGGAGGGCAGAGAGTGGGGCAGCACCGTATTCGACTTCTTGAACTGAGCGCGCCGGGCGGGATCTGACACAGCCCGCTTACTGTGTGCGGAGGGGAAGGGGTAATGACGCGCGTTCGTTCGCTTGAGGCTGGGACAGATTATGATACCGTATATGACTACTTCCTTTCTTGGATCAGGGATCTAATGACGATTTTATGATTTTGCGGCAACACGCGTGCTAGGGTGCATGAGTCGCACGTATTCCTTACTCTAGTAGCTGCTCCGGGTACCCATGGCTTGCATCCGATTCTCTCTCTCTCAAAGCCGCTTACGGACGCGGCTTGGAATGTCTAAACCTCTGTTGGGTATTCCCTTATGTACATAACGGGCCATCACAAAGGGAAGCACCATCATAGATAAACCATCCTGTACGTCAGCTGCAGGCCCATCATCCTCGCCTGATTTCTCCCGCCGAAGACTCCGCCTTAAGCTCCTCAGTCAGCTGCACAGAGTCAGACTCGCTCGTCTTGGACACCTTGTACTCCGCCACCAGGACCCGCAGGCGCGCCTCCTCGTCGGCACGGCAAGCCGCTCCCGGGGGTACCACGCCCACTCCGGCCCCAGGAAAGTGGCGATCGTGTTCTCGATATGCTGCAGGGAGTTGCTGAGCTTCCTGCGACCATGCACGAGCATCTCCAGGATATACGCGGGGTAGCCAAACAATCCGATGGTTTGTAGATTGGGGAGAAGGTGGTCATCCGCCGCTCGGCCAATATCATCGGCAATCACGAACTCGAGTATCGCGTCGACGTAGACGAGAGTGAGCTGTCCGATGGTGTGGGAAACTTCCAAAAGTCGACGGATGGTGCTAGTGCCGCAGTCCAGGTGAACCAGAGTCAGCCCGCGCAAAGGAGGGAACAGATTATAAAGCAACAAGGGTACTACAGTCGTGTCGCTCAAATACTTCAAGCAAAGTCGTCCTAGGGCTGGCATTCGCATCGTCCGCATCAAATAGAAAACTCGCTCCGGTGTAATACGGCCCAACTGAAGGTACTCAAGTTGGTCCATATTTAGGACCTCCATGCATTGGCATCGCGCTCTGTAAGCGAGCCGCTCGGAAAGTGTTCCATTGATTCGTCCGCGTGACGATGTCGATCTCTTCGCAAACGTAGGCACCAAGTTTTGGGTTGTAGCACTCATAGCCCCTTGCAAATGTGTTAGCAATATACGCACGGTATACGTCCAAAACATTGGCATATACTCCAAACTGGTTATTACGGTTTGGCAGTCATGTCGATCTTCTCGCCGGGATTTCCAACATTGTAGCATGGTACGCCACAACAATTTCTTGTCCCAAGTGTCATCAGACCGTATGATGTGCTGAGGATTGTTGATGCCGCGGCAAAGCGCAGCTCGGAGATAAGCGACAAGGGAGTGTCGAGACCAAGCGAGAGACCCGGAGTACTAGTACTGTCCACAGTACTGAAGCCCCGAGGGAGGAGCCGTCCGCTAGTCCACGTCGGCGCGCATCGGCAACCGGCCAAACATCAGCGAGCCAAGCCCATCGCCAGCCAAAGCACACCTCGTGGCTGTGCACAATCAGTAACAATGCTCTTAGTCAGCCCGAGGTTTGTCTCAAGAAGCCCGGAGAAGCTGGAAGCCCCGCTTCGGCGAGGCTAGGCTATTACTTTTGATTGACTTCCGTGGTCGGAAACGCAATGATGGATGTCATATTGTTGCGGGGAAGAGATTTGCATCTGGACTGGTGCTGCGGGGACCCTGGGCGGTGGCCAGCCAGCCTGGTGTGCGTCGATCGGGCATCGGAAAGGTGCAGTGGCATTCGAGAAAGCTTGCCATTGTCATAACTTTGGGCTCTCTCCCAACTCCTCTATACCGCCATTCCCCGCTCCTCCGAGATCGTTCTTCCCTCCGTCAGTTCGCGTCACAGGCGGATTCACCTAGCGACCCTCCTGGAGAACGCCTCGGGCTCGTTCCCGCCCAGCTCGCCAAACACGTGCCTCTTGACATACTCGTTCCTGAACACGCCCTCGGGGTCGACATCCTCGAGCACCTTCTTGAACGCCCCGAACTTGGGGTACATCGCGCTTAGCTCGGAGGGCGTCAGAGGGTGCAGCTTGGCCCAGTGCGGCCGGCCGCCCTGCCGCAGCATCAAAGCTTCGAACGCGTCGAACCACTTGCGCCAGGGGACGTCGTAGCCGTATGGCCTGCAATGCGTCAGATCCCATCCAGCGCCACCACACGAATCCTCGCAGGCAGGCGGCGGCACGAGAGAGAGAAAAGGCTCACTTGTACATGACGATGCCTATCCATACCGTCTGCCTCCCATAGCTCGGCGACAGCCAGATATCGTCCGGTGCCGAGAAGCGGACTTCGATCGGGTAGTGCGCGCGCAGGCCCTTGGGGTCCTTCTCCTGAGCCTGGAGGAAGGCGCGCAGCTCTGTGAGCGTGGCCGCGGCGTTCTCGTACGGGAGGGCCCATTCGGTTGTGTACTGCTTGAACTAGGAGCGCGGGGAACGAAGGATGTCAGCAACTGCAGCTGCATGGGACAGTAGGGTGGAAACGCACCAGGCAATCCAGGTTGAAGATGTTGTAGCTGTCGTCCACGACCACGGCGCTCGCCGCGTCCAGGCTTGCTGCGAGCCTTCCGATGCCGGGAGTGATGCTGGGGATTGCGAGGGAGACGAAGAGAAGGAACTCGACGACCCAGTGGCCCATGACGGTGCCCCAGAAGAAGCTGCCTTTTGCCGGGGAGGCTTTCTACACTCCGCCGTTAGCACCACGATCGTCCTGCTCCGTCTCCGCCCGCAGCGTATACCGCACAGAGCACGGACTGATACGGCGGCGGGCAGAAACAGAAAAGGAAGCAACGCCACGCACCTCGTACGTCCGATTCGCCAGCATAACCATAGCCGTGTCCGCCTGGGGGTTCCACCACACCCTTGTATGCTCGCTCCGCCCGGCCAGGCTATCGAGGTCCCTAACCACATCGGGGAACGGCCGTTTCTCGCGGCTCTCGCGCAGGCGGAAGCTCGGCTCGAGCTGTACTTTCGCGGAGAGGATCAGGCCGGTCGCGCCCAGCCCACAGAGCGAGGCGAGGAACAGGTCTTGCCTCTCCCCCCGGGAGCAAGTGACGATCTCCCCGGAAGCGAGAAGGAGAGTGAGCTGGAGCACGTCGCCCGACATGCACTGGTACGCCCATCCGGTCCCGTGCGTCGCGGTGGTGATGACGCCTGCGAGGGACTGGTCGGAGATGGAGCCGATGTTGCGCAGCGCCAGGCCGTGCCCGTGCAGTGCCTTGTTCAGCGCGTGCAGGATGATCCCGGCTTGCGCCGTGACGGTCTTCTTCTCTGTGTCGATCTGCCCCGGGATATCAGCATATTCCAGGGAGAAGCGAGGGGAAAAGCAGGGGGGGACGCACCTCGAGCACCTTGTCCATACTGTTCATCCTGACCATCCACCCGGTCGTGCACCACAGATCGCTGGGACTATGCCTCGCCCCGGTCGCGCGAATGGCCTTGCCCTCCCTCTTGGCCAATTCCACAATCATCTGGCACTGCTCGACCGTCCGTGGGACGAAGACGGCCTGCGGGGCGCAGCGGAAGGTCTCTGCCCAGTTCTGGAACCACTCGGTGCGGCGGTACTGGCGGAAGAGGGGGAGGAAGGAGCGGCGCAGACGGTCCTCCCGCGTCGGCTCGAGGGCGGTGTACAGGCCCGAGGTGGTGTATGCGCCCAGCGCGGCGGGGGGCGCGGGCGTCGTGGGCGTCGCCATCCTTTGCCGTCACGGTGTTGGTGGGCGGCGGGAGGGGGAGGGGAGGGCAAGTGGCGAGGCCCGGGGAGGTTTATATATGCGCCCATTGGCTAAGGGGGGGCGGATCGGCCGATCGAGCCAGGACTGGATTACGCAGCGCGTCTTCGAAGGGTGAATCGCGCCATCCCGTGCCCACCGCTCTGGACCTGCCCATCCCATCCCATCCCATCCCATCCCGCAACGCAGCTGCTGCGTGTCGTGTGGTGTCGTAACGGCTTGAGCCCACGGAGCCCCGGAGCCTCCCGTCGTCACCGCTGTCTCACCCCGCCCTGCCGCACAAAGTCTCGCTCGGGAATGGCCGAAGCGAAAGTTTACTGGGGGAGGTGGAGAAGACCCTGGCGGGGGGGCTCCAAGCCGTCGCCGCGCGCGGGTGGAGCAGCGCCGCGCCCAACGCACATGCTCTGGCTCGCGGGTTGCCTTATCGAGGGCGCAGTGTGCACGCAAGAGCGACGCTTTGTAAGGCCATTCTAATCCAGAGGGAGTAGGAGGAGAATGCGTCGACCCGCTCCAGGACACGGCACATACAGACCGCAATTAGAGTGCGAGAAGCACGGCACCCGCGCATGTGATTGTCCGCCTTCTGTCATGGGACGGTCGATACAATGGGCTGTTTTTGGCAACGCGCTTCTGCCTCTTCGGCACACAATGCGCCCGTTCGGGGAAGAGCGAGCCCCTCGCCAGGGACGGCTTCTCCCGAGCTCCGCAATGTACTGTATTACCAACGTCGCGCCCCTTCCACGATTCATCTTGGGCGCCACACGTCTCTGTACGATTCGCAAGGATTCGTTCAACCACTCCCATCTGCCGCGTCTACACGCGCCGTCCCAACCACCTTAACATAATTCATCCGCATCCAGCACCGTTGCCGTCAGACAGCCTCGCATTGTCCAGCACCTGCGCGCTACAGTATCACAGAACCCGGTTGTCCTTGTCCTCTGACTCTGCTCTGCATCCCTCCCACTCGCGGCCGTCCGGAGCACACAAGAATGCAGGAGCAACGCTGCGCCGTTGCCCCGAACAGGGACGTGGCGACCGCGACTTGGCACCGTACAGCACCGCCGTCTCCGGCGCAGCATCAAGGACCTCGCCGTCCTCCTTCTTCCAGCTCTCTCTCCCTGGTCCTGGCCCCGGCCTTGATCCCGGTCCTGCTTCGCCGCTTCCCTCCCCTTGCCAGTCCTCCGGCCGGCTCTTGCTCACCGGACCCTTCGGCTTCGCGATCCCCTGCTTGACCTTGACCGTGCGCTGCTCGTGTCACTGCTGGCTCTGCTACTGCACTTTTCTTCCAGGACGAGACGAGCCGTTTTGTCGCTTTGGTAGTATCCACTCTCGGTGGGGTACCCGAAAGCAGTGACTGGGTGCTTCTCAGACCGACTGGAAACTGGTGTATCTTGCATAAAGGCTGCTTTCACGAGTGCATTGCCGCTGCTCCGTGTGGGACGCTGCCGTGAGAGGTCGAACTCCTCTAACAGGAGAAGTGTCAGCCCCAGCTCTGCCCTGAGGTCGAGCTCTCTTCTATATTGCAGTCGAGGTCCTCGACCTCCGTCACACTACACATCTCAACAATGGGTAGCTGACCGTAATTGGAGTAATCAGGAGCTGACGTCCGCTATGGGATTACATTTCAGGCTGGAAGCTTAGACAGTGGCCGAGCACTGGCTGACCGTCTCGTCCCCAACCTATGCCACCTCAAAGTGTATGGATACCCAGGCTACATCGTGGACAGGTTCGTGCAGGGCCGCAGAGAGCTCGGCACGACCCTGTGGCTGACCATGAGAATAAACGCGACTGCCTGGTTTGATGGGCCAGACTGGGAGTGGTACTCTCCGGCGCGGGCGGGGGAGGGAGGAGGCACGGTTGCGGACCATGATGGCGGTGTATCAGTTGGCCAGCCCAAAAAAATATTCGGTGGATAGAGAAGATCAAGGCGGGGTATTCAGCAGAAGAGATTCAGACAAGGATGAGCTCCCTACGGCTGGCTTATACGAAGGCATATCCGAAAGGTTAGTTCGGTTCTTGGATGTCTCGTCAGGTACTGTATATAGAGGTATTCACCACAAAGCTCACTGTACCAGTGCTGTGCTCTCAAGCGCGTCCCGAGAGAGATGGAAGCCATCAGAAGATCATTTTGCATCAATAGATATATTACAGCAAAAATTGTGTCGAATACCATCCACGTTCAAGTTCAACGCCAAATTATAACCAGGCTTCGTTGGGCTTCTCGAGACTTAAAGTCGCACTCACAAAAATCATGTTGTTGATGGTGCACAGCCACGGGGCATTTTCAAGGGCTCTTACACGGACGGTTCTGTGCTCCCGCCTCGAGTCGCTCGCTCGCTTTGTCTATAAGGTTCTCTATCTGCTCCTCTTCTCTCTTCTCTCCGCATGGCACTTGAGGCTCTCGAATCGAGTTCCAGCATGGGAGAGACGGACTCTGCGCCGGCCGAACTAGCAGAGGTCCTCCCCCCGCAGGAGATACTCCGCCAGTTCTTGGACGTCAACATCGCCGGTCCGTAAGCGCCCGTCTTCCGTCCGCTCTCTTTGCTCACAACCCGTAGCTCCGATGGTCCGGTACTCAAAGTGTATGCATATCCTAGGATTGATATAGCCGGGTAGAGACTGACGTGCGTGTGGGCAATGGACAGTACCCTTCCGCCACCTCGTCTCGCTGTATGATGTGCACATCACTCACACGCCCATGATCCTCGCTAAGGAGTTCTCGCGATCCGCCGCTGCGCGCGCGGGGGACTTCAGCACTTCTGCTGCTGAACGCGGGGCGTTTTGGATGTCCGAGGGCTGTGCTTCTCTTTCGGGCAAGAAACGCCGTCGCTTGGTTCGCGGGGCGCTGATCGCCCAGTTCGCTGCGTCGGACCCGAAGCATATGGCCGATGCTACGGAGCTCATCGCCCCTTGGGTAGACGGGGTAGACTTGAACTGCGGCTGTCCCCAATCCTGGGCGTACTCGGAGCACGTGGGCAGCTGGCTGCTCAGGAACCCGGATAGAGTGAGGGATATTGTGCGAGCGACGAAGGATCGCGTGGGTTGGGCATTCCCAGTGAGCGTCAAGATCCGGATTGATGAGAAGCTGGAGAAGACAGAGCAGCTCGTTCAGACCGGTATGGGCCTCTTCCTCTGCCTTACGGAGGCGCGCTGATGATACTTGACCCTTGGGATAGCGATCCATGCGGGCGCGTCACACATCACCGTCCACGGCAGGAATCGGCACCAGGCCTCGACGCAGCCCGTGAACCTGCCCGGGATTAGCTTTGCGGTCGAGGCAGCGAAGGGCGAGGTGCCTGTTGTGGCTAATGGGGACGCGTGGAGCTTGCCGGAGGTTGTCAAGATCAGGAACGAGACGGGCGCCCAAGGAGTCATGAGTGCACGGGGGCTGCTGGCGAACCCCGTCAGTCCCTCTTTCCTCTCATCTTTCCTAGCTCCGGGCACTGATGCGGACTGAGTTGTGTAGGCGCTCTTCTCTGGGTACACTAGCACCCCGCCCTCGGCAATCGCTCAGTTCGTAGACATATCGCTGAACTACGGCGGCCTCCCCTTCGCGCTCTTCCACCGGCACGTCGCGTACATGCTCGAGGACCGGTTTGAACGCGCGGAGAAGACGTACTTCAATGTTCTTACGTCGCATGCCGGGGTGCTGGACTTCTTGGAGAGGAGGGGCCTGGAGCTGGGGGGATGAGGCTACACGCTGGAAGGGGATGCAGTGTCAGAACTGTTGAGGTGATGGAGCCGATGAGCGTGGGCGGCCATGAGCGGCTGGAGATCTACGCTTGTAACAGCGATGTTCTACAGTCGTTCGACCGTAGGACTTCGTTGTGCCCGGAACGCGGAATGGTGCGTGGAGGTGGATCCTTGCGGCATGTGCAGCAACGAGAACATCATCGGTGGCAACTTGATCGCCATGTTGTAACGGGCGCGATTCCTCCAGAGCAAGCGGCTGAGCAGCAGTATGGAAACAGGAGGTACATTGCTTCATTTTTGCGAGGAACAACACTGACAGATCCTACAGCCGATACGCTACATCTAATGATTCCATATTCCGATTCCGAATCGGATCGCTATCCACGCATATTACACGCCTAGCCCTCTGCTCACGCTCACGCTCACGCAAACCCCAGGAGCCGGTTCGCCTCGCGCAGCAGGTCCTTCTCGCCCTTGGGCGCGCTCTCGTCGATCGGGAAGGGCGCAAAGCCCATCGCACGCTTGCCCTCCTCGGAGAGGATGTCCTCCTCGGTTGCCATGAGCGCGAACCCGGTCTCGGGCTTGATGTCCTTGCCGTAGTCGGGCGGCGTCGCACCCGTCTTGAAGGCCTCACGCTGGCGCGCCAGGTAGGACGCATTGCGCAGCGTCATGGGGCAGGCGGGGATGTACATGACGGACGAGTCGGAGGGGCCGTTGTGCTCCTCCTCGACGGCGTGGATGACATCTGCTTTCGGCTCAGCACATCCGCACACGGTAGGTATGTATCGATAGTCGCTACGCACCACAATGCCAGAAGACCATGTCGCCCGGCAGCACGCGCGGCATGCACGTCATCGTGTCGTTCGTCCGGAGATGCGGGTGCGTGTCCTCGTTCAGCCGCATGCTCTTGGTGGGCATCAGCCCAGGGTAGTGCGCCGTGTCCGGGTCGTACTCCCAGTTCTCGACCTGCATCGGGTCCAGGTCGGGCGACCGGAGGCGGAAGAAGGGGCGGAGCACGACGTAGGCGTTTGACAGCTGCACGTTCGGGAACACTTTGAGCGTGCCTTCGCCAGGGCCGGTGTTGGACATGGCCAGCCAGCCTTGCCAGGAGCGGAAGATGCTCGACTGGGATCCGGATCATTCTCATCAGCTGCTGGGAAGCAGGATGAAAGTGAGTGGGGACGCACCTGACCAGGCCGCTTGTGCATATTGTTCTCCGCCGGGATGCGCCCATCAACGACAAACGGATCATGCTCCCTCCACTGCCCCTTGAGCACGCTCGCAAAGCAGCTCCTCAGGCTATCGTCCGCCCACCGCTCGATCTTGGCCCCGTCGATGTGCGGCGGGTGGGCCTTCCACACCGGGTCGGTGCGGATGCGGAAGCGGTCGGCGTACGAGACGGGCGTGGAGAAGGAGATGAGCAGGTTCGGGTCGCGCGGCGTCGTCCAGAGCGCGTTGAGCGCCTTGGTCACGGCCATCACGTTCGCGTCTGAGCGGGCTTGCACTTGGGACTTGGACCAGCTGTGCGCGGTCAGCGCCTGGCCCGGCCTGTAGGAGGAGAGACGCGAGTACGCACTACATCTGGAAGAACTGCTTGTCGCCCTCGGGGAAGCCGTCCACCTGGGGGTTGGCCTTGATGTACTCCCTGAGCATGGCCTTCCACTTGAGCGCCTGCTCGTCCTCGACGACGTTGTGGACGACGACGCTGCCGACCTTCCTGATCGCGTCCTTCTGGGCGTCGGTGAGCGTGCCGAGGTCGGCAAAGTCCACCTCGGGGATGATGCTCGGGCCCTTGGCGAGGATCTCGTCGTGGGCGGCGGCGAGGGAGTGGATGAGGTCCGCCCAGCACGCCTTGATCGCCGCCTCGTCCGCGGGGTTGACGATGGCGCGCTTGAGCGGTGTGCCGTACTCGGGGTCGAAGGTGGCCTTGTCGGCCTCTGCGAGCCGTTCAGCGCGGGAAGGGGGAACGTCACCCATATCGAGTATATGCTATTCCTGATGGAGAAGACTACGGGAGAGAGAGAGCGGCAGGCGGGGGTGCAGCGTATCGGGCAGTCTTATAACGTGGGCTCAGCTGGCCGAGTCCGTGTCTGGAGACGGGCAGCAGACCTCGCCCTCACCGTGCGCCGCTCCTTCTAAATTTGGACATGCGCAGGGGGTCCGGTGCGGAGAAATCGGCCACTCCGCGGGGAAATCGCTCCCTCGCTGCGGCACTCCCGGCCCGTGGGCCGAGCGGCGCGTCATTCGTCAACATCCGCCACCCGCCTCGTATTGACGTCGGGCGGCACACATGCTGGTCGTACGGATACGGCAAGCTATCCTTGCTCTTCTTGCGTGGTAGCCCTTGAAAGACCGGCTATGACGGCGAGAGCCGCGGCCGTGTATTCGGTGGAGGTCCCCTCTGGCCGGCAGTCCCGTTGGAAATCTCTCAGAGCAGTTTCCGCGCGCGCATAAGCTTTGCGGGCCAAGTATTGACCGACACCTCCAGGGCCCGTGAAAGGTAATCCTATTCTAAATATATGCAACGGGCCGCAATGAGCCTCCTAATAGCCTGGAGCTCAGTATCCCTGTGCTGTCCGAGGGAAGGAGATGCACATGCCGCCTCCACCGACAATGGTCTACAAACACAACAACGCCTTTCTGAACTTCTGGAATGAACCGAACGCCTCCTCTTCCTTCCTTCTTTGCGGATCCAGCGGGCCGGTTCAAGAATGGGGAATTCGACTCACTCCTTCGTCACAAGGTGGTTGTTGTTGACCATGGCCCGTCATTGTGCAGAGGTTGGACAACGTACAGGTGGGCCGCAGTCCAGGTTCACCAATCTAACTACAATGCCGTACTACAAAACCATATCTGTAACCCCGTCATCCAGACCTCTCCAAGCCAAACCAAGTCATCTCAGTCTGTCGCGCTCTTCTCTCCCCTGAACCAGTACATGCCCTCTGTTTCACTACCCTGTCTTCGCCTCCCTGGAGGCCCCACTCTTCTCTCGGCTGTTTTCGCGGTTCAACACAGCACTGTCAGCACAGCACTCATGCGGCGGCCGCGATACTGGATTATGAGAAACAACCCCAGCCTTCAAGCCCATCGATCCTGTCTGTCTCCCCGGTGTTCCCGCGTCTCCCATCTCCTCCTCTCTGTTCTCTCTCCCTCCTTGCCCACTTCCTGTTCCAAACACAGCATGCCATCCTTCCACTTGAGCGTGGTGCGGAAACACCGAAAGCTCATGCCCGAACTGCCGAAGGACTCAACGCGTCCAGGTTGCTCACCAGGGAGTCGCGCACCTGTGGGCCCGAGTTGGCTCCAGCCACGGCAATGTCCGAGTCGGTAGGCCGAGCCCCGGCGACCATGATCGCTGCAGCTATGAGAGGAAACGCAAACCCTGCCCACGCACCCCACTGGCCTACCCCGAACTGCCGAAGGACTCAACGCGCCCGGGTTGCTCACCAGGGAGTCGCGCTCCTGTGGGTCCGAGTTGGCTCCAGCCACGGCGATGTCCGAGTCGGTAGGCCGGGCCCCGGCGAACATGATCGCTGCAGCCATGAGAGGAAACGCAAACCCTGCCCACGCACCCCACTGGCCTACGACATTCGCCGGATCTTCCTCCGGCAGCATGCGCAATGCCGATTTTTCCGAGCTAACAACATGTGGAACAGCAGCGGGGGCACAAGCGAAGGAGATGAGCGTAACGACAGCCACACTACAGTGTACCCAAACCCGCAGGGGGTAATCTGTGGACCGCAGGAAAACCCTGCAGGCGCTGGACATAAAGTAGGCGGGAACAAACACAAAAGGAACAAGTCCCATCTGGGAATACGCATCCTGAAACGCTCGTAAAGCATCCAAGGCCATAAGCTGAGCATCTCCGGGATCGCGAATACGTAGACCGGTGTTTTGACAGTACTTCAAATATGCTGCCTCAGCCAAGAGAAACAAAATGGAGTCCTGACCAGGCTGGGCCGGGGTGAATCGCTTGTATATCTCGTAGCCGTCCACCAGAGCGCATAACAAGTTGAAGAAGAGCCACATTCCAAACACGCCCAGTCAGCCATCAGGTTTTCGAATAACCTTGGCCCAGGTCAACACTGGAATCCCGGCCATTGCGCAGGTCCAGCAGATGTGGTGTGTGACCAGGACTTCCAGGTCCAGAAAGTCGCTCCGCTGATGGCCGATCAGCACACCCGCATGAAGTGCAGCGACGCTCGCGTAGATCATGGCCGCTGCCAGCATCCCACCCGAGAAGAACTCGAGGCGCTGGGAGAGGAAGGCGGCCGAGCAGGAGGACGTAGAGAAGCGCCCGTTGGAGAAGGGCGTATTGGCCGCTGATCGGATATACGCATATCATGCCGGCAATTTGCGTAGAGCTGGAAATTGCGACATCCATCGTGCCGTGGTGATGTGGTGATGTGGGGAGAGTGGAAAGGCAAAGAGGCGCCGACCGGAGCGACTAGGGACTGCACGTAGACATCCGGTGAGAGAGGATCGCGTGACTGCACCCTGAGGACCTTCTTTCTTATCGGAGATGCGTCACGCACAAGTGACATTGCTAATATACCGCCACAATTGTCGTCTTCTGAGAGACGCGATGGAGGCCTTTTAACCTGGTATTAAGCGGGTTCGATGCGGTATGACTACAATACAAGGTGTGCACAATGAGAGCTGTAGATGTCGCATGTAGTGCCGGTGAGGCACAGCAGATGTCAAGCCGAACAAGACCGAAAGAAAAGAAAGAAAGAAAGAAAGGACGAAAGAAAGAAAGAAAGAGAACAGACTCTGAGAAAAATCCCCGCACAAGAAGCACTCCGACAGCTGGCACAGCTCGCACAGCGGAAACGGCCGCTCACACCATCGACTTTCTCCGCCTCCTGCTCGTGCCGCCGAACGCCTTGTCGGCCGTCGCGCTCAGATCCTCAGGCTCAGCAGCGCGCACCTCGCGCACCCACGCGTCCATCTCCCCGCGCTCGCGCCACATGCCCGGCGGCTCGCGCTGCGTCCAGCAGGCATTGTTCTTCCACCTCCGCGGGCTGTTGTCCGTGTACCGGTCCGGTACCCAGGACGCTTGCGAGAGGTCGAACGAGATGGCTACTGCGACGAGCGGCTGCCTGAGGGGAGAGGCGCGCGAGGGGGCGGGGGAGAGCATGGCCGCGGCGCGCTGGGAGGCCTGGGAGCCGTTCAGGATGGAGGAGAGGCAGGGCGAGGGCGGCTCGTTGATGAACACGAACTCTTCGTCGCTGTGCTGCGTGAGCGGGGTGAGGGGTAGGGTGCTGATGGTGGAGCTTGGCGAGCCTGGCGGGCCGGGCCCGTCAGGCTGCTCTTCCGAGGCGTCGACGGGGAGAGGGCGACCCTGCGAGTGCATCCTGGTGGTGTGGGAGGAGGAGGTGAGGAGGTCGACGGTGCGGCGCACGGTCTGCTCGTCCTCTTGCGGCCATATCCGGTAGGCAGTATCGAGTGGGCTCACGTCGGCTTTCGAGAATATCACTATCGCAAGCACGGTCAGATCCTCCCTTGATGCAAGACTAGGCAATGTCACGCACGCTCCAACCACGTAGGCAGCTTGGACAGCGGGGAGTATGGTGCACCTAGGAATCCAAACGCGCCTTTGGGAATCACGAATTCTACAACCGCCTCGCGTCAGTCCCCGTCCTACATGACGCAGTTGTGATGCCGGAAGGCAGGACTCACGCTTATGCCTCGACACATGGAACGACGCCTTCCTCCGCTTCCTCTCGGGGGACTCTTCCGCTTCGTGCACTATCGCCTCGCGTCAGCCCCAATTCGGAAATTCGGAACGCAGCTGTACAGCCCAGGCAGGCGGAGGAAGGAGAAGAGCAAGGCGCACGCACCATCCACAAACCCCGCCGGGGCATACCCGAGCGCATCAACGCCCTTCCACTCCCACGTCTTCCAGCGGTACTCGAGCGCGCGCTGCACGCGCATCTCCTCCGCCTCCGCCTCCGCGCCGGCCCCGAGCTCAGCAGCCTCCAGCTTCACCTGCACCAGCGCGTCTTCCTCCTTCTCCGTGCGCGAGCGTTTACGCGGGAGGCCGGAGGCAGAGGCGGAGGCGCGGTTCAGCGACGCACGTTTACCGCCCCTGCCGCGCCCGCTCGGCGTTGCTGCCGATGCTGAGGCGGAGGTCGAGGGCGGGGCGGAGGTCGAGGCGGAGGCGCTGCGCCTGAGCTCGGGCGTGCGCGTCGCGCTCTTGCTGCTCCACCGGTTGCGCTTCCTGCTTCCTTTCTTCAGCAGGTGCTCGGGCCTGTACTGACCCTGCATCGCCAAACTCGATCAGCACCCGATTCCTATCGCATAGAGTGTGGCGGGAGAAAGCGATTGAACAAGCAGAAAGGAACGACGCGGCCAGGCAGGGCATGGGAGGGAAAGGCAGGGAAAAGACAGGAGAGCGAACGGAGCAGAACGCACATCATGCGTGACCTCATACTGCGCGCACGCGTTGCACAGCTGCTCGCCCGTGCTCTTGCGCGTGCGCCAGAGCGGCGTGCTCGTGACTTCGCAGTGGACGCAGACGGGGGCCAGCGCCTGATCCTCCGGGGCCTCCGGCGCGTCCGGCGCTTCCTGGGGGTCCGGCACTTCCGCGGCGGGCCCGAGCTGGATGGACACGGGGGAGAATGGCTGCTGTGCTGGTGGGGCGGTGTGGGGCGGGGAGACGAGCGCGGTGATCCCGTCTTCTGGTTCGTCTAGGGATTGCGTGTATGCGCATCATCAGTCAGTAAGGGGCTGCGGGGGCGAGCAAGTTGGAAGCAGGCGCACCGTCCAGGTCGATCATCGTGCTCCTCTTGCGCGCGGCCCGGGCGGGCGTGGCCAGCTCGTCCGCGTTGCTCGGCGTTATAGGCGTCGCGGGCGCCGGGGGAGGCGTGATGGGCGGCTGGGTGTTGATGTTTACGAGCGGCTGGACGGGGATCGGTTCGCGCTCGCGCTCGACGGCGAAGCCGGGCTCAGAGTCGGGCGGGTGTTGGAGTGGGAGTGGGAGTTGGCTCGGCAGCTCGCGATCGAGCTGCAGCGCCTGCGCGAGGTTGGCGCCGTGCAGCAGGTCCCGCGGCATGGGGGATTCGCTCTGTAGGACGAGGCGGGCGTTTCCGCGTGCTCTGCCTGTTGGAGCTATGAGCGCGTGGACGGGTATGCGTGAGGGGGGAAGGGGCGTACGCGCATGCTCGCCGATGTCCAGCAGCTTGTCGGCTAGCTCTGCCTCGCTCGCGTGGGGCGGTAGGCCGGCCCAGACGCGCAGGTAGCCGAGGAGGCGGTCTGACTCGCCAAACGCGAGCCTCACGGGCGTCGCCGTACAGTCCGCCTACGACAGCAACAGCGCGTCAGCGATGCCTCCCAGTTCACAATAGTAAGGAAAGGAGACGGGACGGGACGCACCAATGGGTCCCAATGCGCCCTGACGGTGACCTCGGCCCACGCGGGATAATGGACCCAGGCCTCGCCGGCCTCCCAGGCGGGGACGGTGCGGAGCCTTCCGAATCCGGGTGCGCCGCCGCGGGCGTGGTCGTGGAGGGGGAAGAAGAGCTGGGGGAGGTAGGGCCGGCCGTGGGCGTCTGCGGGGATGTTGGGGTTTCCCGGGTGGTCCGGCTGGTGCGGGGATGTCGGGGCGGGGATGTGCCGCAGGATGGGGAGGACGGTGAGCGTGGACCAGGTGGTGAGGTCGCTGCTTCCTGCTGCGCTCTGGGGCGGGCAGGGCGGGGCGGGGAGGGTGTAGGTGATCGGGGAGGTGGTGGGCGGGCGCGGGGCTGTGGTGGAGGACCAAACGACGCACGCGACGGGCGTGGCTGCGCAGTGTACGTGCGGGCGCCATGGCTCGAGGGTGCGTGCGGTGAGGAGTGTGCCGCGGGCGACGCGGGCGCCGACGTCTGCGTTCCAGTTCATGCGCGTTGGGCGGGCGCGGGCGGGGGCGGGGGCGGGGAGGGCGTGCGATAGGGGTGCGGGTGGGTGGCGTTGGGGGTGGTGCGGGTGGGGAGGGGGAGGGCGGGGAACGCTGGCGCCTGCTCCGGGCTGCATTAGCGCTGCATGTGTGGGCGAGGGCGACCGGTGAGCAGGGCGGTGGTCGTGCTGTCTGCTCCCCAGCTGCTCGCTGCGTGCTCTGTCAGTGCTCCTCGTCTCGCTCGTCGTCGTCGTCGTCGTCGTCGGTAGCAGGTGCGGCGCGGTGTGTGGGTTAGACGGCGTGCGTGGGGAGAGCGGAGAGCGTGGACGGGGTGCTGTTCACGGGCGTGCGGGCGTGCGGGCCATATGATGCGGGATCGGGCCCTCGGACCCTGCCGGACTTGGTGCACTCCCGGGGGCAATATTAATATGACCGCGTTCATTGCACTACACTGCCGAAGGGAGCAAGGAGATGTTCTGATTACGCTTAACGCTTCACGCTTCACGCTGTCGAGTGGAGCTGGAGCTGGAGCTGGGGGGAAGGTATATGCACTGACTACGCCAAAGAGGGATATAACGGACTACAAGGCGCGAATAAGGATATTCTCTCTCTCTCTCTCAGCTCTCTCTCTACTGCCCCTCGACTGTCTCTCTGCAGCTGGAACCGGAGCTGGACTTGGAGTGGGTACGCCCGCTCGCCCGCACCTGGTCTACAGCCGCAGCTACTGGGCACCTCCATTCCCGCTGCCGTTCCCCGCAAACGGCGCGAGCATCTCCCTGCCCTCGAGGATCCTCCTCGTGAGCGTGCTCACATTCGCGTCCGCGACGATGACCTCTTCCGCGAACTCGATCCCGAACGCCTCTTGCACACCCAGCGCGATCCGCTTCGCCTGGTCCTCGCTGTAGAAGCGGAAGTCCTCCGCGTCCCGCACGGGCTCCAAGCCCGAGCCCGAGCCCGCGTCCGCCGACGACGCGCGCGAGGAGGGCGGGAGGGCGCAGGCCGGGATCAGCGCTGGGTCGCTGTCCAGCCCGAGCACGACGATCTTGGCCAGGCTCGCGTGCACGCTGTCGTAGTCGAAGGACGCGGGCCGGTCCACTGCCGCGCCGTCAGCACCGCTCCGCCGCGACGGGACAAGGCGGGGCTTACCGTAGATCTCGAACGGCGCCGACACGGCCATGACGTTGTACATCCCGTCATGGTGGTACCTGAGCTCGTAGCTGCCCGTCCGCCATGGCAGCGCCTTGCCCCGGAACACCACCTCCCCGTCCTCCTGCACCGCGGCCCCAGGCCGCTCGTTGTGCAGCGCCGTGTCGCCGTCCCACTCCTCGTCGACGACGGGCCGCCAGTGGCCCTGCGAGTTGACCTCCGTCACCGCCCGCGAGCGGTTCGCCCCGAGCCGGTACAGCCCGATCCAGTCCCGCCGCGAGTGGTTCGGCGGCGCGTTCCACCGCACGTGGATCGGCTCGCCGAGGTGCCACCGGAGGGGCCCGTCGGACGGCGGCAGCAGCGTCAGCGCGTACTTCGTCCTGTCGTACGAGGACAGGTTGCTCGACACGCGCGGGAGGATCAGCCGGCTCTTCGAGTGCTCGATCAGGGACCGCGTCTCCTGCATGACCTCGACCAGCTTCGGCTGGGCTGCAGGGCGATGAGATGATGCAACCACGTCTGATACGAGGACTTACACTTGGCGAGGAACTCTTCGAACGCATCCGCCGTCTCCTCGAACGCCTTCTCGAGCGTCTCCCGCACCTCCTCGGCGACCTTCTTGATCTCCGGTGCCTGCTTCGCCAGACGCGACTCGAGCAGCTTTGCGTTCTTCGTCGCGACCTTCCTGATCGTCCTCGTGAACCCCGCCTCCTTCCTCAGAGAGTCACCGTACAACTTCTTCATATGCGGCATCTCAACGGCTGACAGGAACCACCAGTGGGCCAAGTGCGAGATGACAGCGAGCGCGAACACGAGCTTGCTCCCGCTGAGCAGGGACAGGCCCCAGACGGCAGCGCCGCTCATCGACTTCTCGGGGTTATTGAGGTACCGGTAGATGCCGGAGTAGTCCAGCTGGACGGGGTAGTCCTCGATGAAGAAGTCGCCGAAGAACCAGCCGAAGAGACCGAGGACTTTGAAGGACTCGCTGGCGGTCCAGATATGCAGGAAGACCAGGAACTGTACGACGTCAGCGAGGAACAGCATGGAATAAGGGGGAAGACGCACGAAGCCGAGCGTGTGACGGAGGAGCTCGCCGCCGACCGTCCAGTTGACTGGGATGTGGTACGTCTTCAGCACCAGTGCACCAAATGAAGCTGTGATGAGGTGAGTAGCAGTCAACACGCAGAAACGGGTTCGAGCGTACTGTAAGTCATGCACAAGCTCAAATTGTACATGCTCTTCCAGTTATCGAACGCCTCCTCGATCGCGCGCTTCGCACCCTCCTCGCCACGGAAATGGTAGTGCTTGATGAAGTGCCTAACGATCCATTTGCGCTCGCTCTGCGCTTTTAGCAGTAGGCCGAGGCCGAAGGAGTGGAATAGCCGCCAAGCGAGCGCGTGCACGAAGAAGGAGATCAGGCAGCCGCGCTCGGATAACCTGGGCAAGACCAGGGGCAGGAAGAGCGCATAGCCGAGGAGCACGACGAGGGTGAAGTCGCTGGATCTGCGTACATGTCAGCATTTCCTTAGGTGCTTCAGGAAAAGCCTGAGCTCACCTCAGCAGATCCAGGTTGAACAGTATCACCGCATCCTTGTGGAAGTAGCGGTTCATCAGGTCATGCTGGGTCACGATCTCGACCGGCTTCTCGTCCATGCTGCTGTGCTTTGAACTGGGTGTCATCCTGCCCGACCTGGGTGTGGTCATGCTCTCGTGCTCGCGTGGCTCGTCCTCGCTCTCCGTCGTCTCTGCCTCGGTGATGTCGGGCGTGTCGGCGATGGAGAAGCTGGAGGCGCTCCTGCGGTGCCCGGGGATCGGCTCCGTCCGGCGCTTGACGAGCGGCGTGCGCTGGGCAATCATCTTCTTCTGCCCGTACGTCCTGGCGATATGCGGGTTCTCGAAGTACAGCAGGAAGCCGAACTGCGCCGCGTGAGCCGCGAGGCTGACGAACATGACCGTGTAGCTGCCGACAATGAGCGAGAGGCCGTAGTACCCCGCATACCCGACAGAGTACATCGGGTGTGGCGCCATCTCGAACACGCCGTCGAAGACGAGGTTGCCACGCGCGAAGAAGACGTCGCCCCAGTACCAGCCGTAGTCTTTGACGACGTGATGGGCCTCGGTCTTGACCCACCAGTTGAAAGCGATGAGGGCGAAGCCGCAGATCCAGCTATGGGAGATGATCAGTGTGAATAACGGACTGCAGCGACGGGGAAGCGCACCGGAGCACATGCATCGTCATGGAGAGGTTATTGGGTACCCGGAAATGCGAGAAGGCGAACATACAATAGGCGACAAAGTCACTGGATGGAGATATGTTAACTGAGGTGACGAATCGAGGTAGGCTAGGGCGCACTTCAACAGGATGATGTCGACGAACTGACGGAAGATAAGCCAGGTATTGTACTCTATGGGAAGTGTCTGAACGTTTGTCAGTCACTTTATACTGATTCAGAGGCTCAAGCGTGCTCACATCAAAGTCATAGTCCTTGCCCATCTTGCCCGCGAGCTGCTTCTGGATCCACGCAGCGACCTGGGGTCTCCGCTTCTTGTCCATCCACCCGCGCTTCTTGACCTCCCTGACGATCCACTTCTTCTTGCTCTGCTGGGTGAGAACCCAGCCGAGCCCCGCATCGTACGCCGTCCTCCAGAAAGTGAAGTAGAGCACGAAAAGCGTCTGGGAGACATTGCGTGGGAGGACGAGGAAGAGGATGATCTGGGCGCTGAGGGTGAAGAGCGTGAGGGCGTCGAGGTGGGACTTTGGCTGCCGGGGGTCGAAGAGGGAAGTGAGCACATCATGCGTCGTCGGCACGCGGAATACTGCGAAGCGGGGCAAGCGTGTCAGTGGGATGCTCGGGCATGCGGGGTAAGAGGGGTGGAAAAATTACCGGTTCCGTCGGGCGTCTTGCCCCATATTATTTCCTCTTTCGGCTTGTCGTCCTCCAGCGCCTGTTCAGGCTCATCCACTATGGCAGACCCATCGGCTACCTTAGTGGTATTGCGTTGTTTGAGGCCGGAAGTTGGCTGCTGTGCGCTCGGGACGGCCGCCATATTCGACGTGACGGGGGCAAGAGGGCTTCACGGGTCACACGAGCATTAACGCCCTTCAAGATAGACGTCCGCGTGGCCGGGTCTCCGAGGCCCGTGAAAGTAGGCGGCGGTGCTGATCTGTCTCAAAGACATCAAGGGTTCTCGGCTTCCTTTCTTGCCCGTCCCTTGCGCAAGTTCATAAGAAGACAATCCGCGGACGATCAGGATTTGGGCTCTTTGCTTCCGCTGCTCCTTCTTATTTGCATCCGCTAGAGCATTTACCTCCGCTCGGATATTTGCTCTTGCATAGGGTGTGTGCTTCCGCTTGCACATCTGCTTCCGTCCGCCTGCTTGCTTCCATTTACTATGTTTGCTTCCACGTGGCTGTTTACATCTGTTCACATATTTGTCTCTGCTCTGTTATATATGTTTCCATTAAAGCATTTGTTTCCGTTGGATTGGTTGCTTCCGCTCGAATGTGTGTGTCCCCATGAATGTTTACTTCCAAGATTTAGCTGGCTAAAACATAGATTTAGCCAGCTAAAATGTAGATTGAGACAGCTAAAACATAGATTTAGCTGGCTAAAACATAGATTGAGACAGCTAAAACATAGATTTAGCTGGCTAAATCTAAGATTTAGACAGCTAAAACATAGATTTAGACAGCTAAAACATAGATTTAGCCGGCTAAATCATTAATTTAGATAGCTAAAACATAGATTTAGCTGGCTAAAACGT
>KV424077.1:57253-67726 GCA_001632435.1 Calocera cornea HHB12733
AGATTTAGATGGCTAAAACATAGATTTAGACAGCTAAAACATAGATTTAGACAGCTAAAACATAGATTTAGCCAGCTAAAACATACTCATGAATGTGCATCCATTGGTCTCTTCACCCACACCAAAGGGAAGCAATAGAATGGTGTGGAAGCAAACACACACACACAACTCGAGCACTCTCCACGGAAGCAACGATTGAAAGTGGGAGTATTGTAGCTGCGCCAATGGCAAGCGAAAGATGCGCTCCGGGAGCAAATATGCCCCGCAAGCAGACACGGGGGGAAGCGGAACCAACCCGCTGAAGCGGAAGCAAAGACGAACCCTGCGGTCCGCGAATTGCCTCCATCAGTTTTCTTTCGCGTTTTGTCCTTCTGCTTTCACCTCGACCAACCAACCCCTTCAATTGATCGCTTTGCTCTTTCCTTCCTTTTCCATCGGTAAGAAATTGCGATGCTCTATATCACGATGTTTTCAGCAGCGCCCGCTTCTGGATGATACAACAGCCGCCGTTCTCTCTCCCGCCGCTGCCGCATCAGCGACCGACCGGAGACCTCATCAAGATTCGCATCCAGGCCAGCCTCCTAAGCGCCTCAAACACGCACCCCGTCAATTCACTGTCCACTCGAACCTCCCACGAGTGTGCAGTTACTAATGCAGGGAAGATCGCGCTCCGCGACGTTACTATTCAGTCCGCCCGACAAACCTGCTCTCGGTCGGACTTTACGAGCCGTCGCACAGTTCACGTCTCTTTTCCACTCTCTTGTTTCCTTTCACCTGTAGCTGGAGTCGCTAGACGGAGCCTTTACCTGTAGCTCGTAACGATGTCTACTGAATTCCAGTCACATTTCGACACACGTTCGTGCCCCTGCCTTCCTGGCAGCATACATAAACCCGCGCCCTCTCGCGCATCCCCCACCAAGCCCCAGCAAACCCTCCGTCCTCCGCGCACCCACAGATCCAGACGGTTCCACCATTTTACAAGCGGGGCAGACCGACCCAATGTGGCAGCTTATTGCTCCGAACCGAGGTGTCTCACCGGGGACGAGTTTGTCCGCTGCCGCACAGTTGCACTTCCCCATACATCCCTTGCCTTACTTCGTACAAGAGTACTTTCTGTCGTAGCACTTCGTTTTACGCCGCATTTCCACTATCCATGATTTTACAGTTGCGTCCAGGCGACGAGCTCTTTGATGCGCTGGCCGGATCTCCTCCGGCGACACCGACCGAGACACACGTGCGCCTCCGTCTGCGGCCACGTTGCGCCTTCTTCTGACCATGTCCGGCCCAAATTTTCCGGCTTCCCGTTCTTCCCGTTCGCATCAGCACAATCCAGCACAGCACAGCACCGCACGGCGTCGTATAAATGCCCCCTCCCCTTCAGCCTGAGCCCAGCGTGTACACCCCGCCCAAACCCCAGCCGTGCGTTATCTTCCCCTTTGCCCCTCGGGGCTGCGCGGGAAAGGGCAAGGCTGGGCAAGAGGCGCTGGGGAAGAGCACTGGCTGCTTGATTTGACGGCTCATTAGTCTGAACCGGGGACTTTGGTGCCGGGTGCGGAATTCCTCGCTGTCGTACATACCTGCGTTGCATGTACAGTATAAGTTATTATGTCTGTGCTGAGGGCGGATGGTGCACGATCGTTATCTCGAGTTGCGCGACGCGTCTGGTTACGCGCGGTCCCTACTCGGCAGGAAAACGCGTGCGCAGGAGCCAGAATTTTTCATCGGGCGACCCGTACCGATCAGTCCCTCAGTATAAAAAGGCTGCGACGCGCGCGCCGCTGCCCCTCACCTGCTGTACGCTGTGCGCCCCCATTCTCAGCGGGGCGTGCTAACCTTCCCCAGCAGGGAGAGCGGTGGGCGGCTTTCTATTGTCCAGTCCTCGGCGGCGTGTGCTAGGCTGGGGCTGGAGACTGGCTGTCCGACATGTCTTCTAGTACGGGCTGATGGGATGGGATACGTATTGCAGTGCGTTTTTTGCGGGTACAATATGCCTACATACATACAGGATTATGTCGCTTTTACCTAGAGACCGAGGGAACATAAGACCCAGATAAGGAATATACAGGTTACAGGTGCTCGACTTCCTCTGGCAGGGGCACGACGAGGATGAGGATAAAGACGGCGAGGACGACAAGGCCCAGTATGACCATGGGCGAGCAAAAGCCCCTTCTCTGGCGCGGCTCAGCCGCATCGTCGATAATGTCCTCGAAGGAGGTCTGGACGAGCGCCTTGTCCTCCCCTCCGTCGGCTGCGGTCGACATGAATCCGCTGATACGGATGTGGCACGGGAGCTGAATCAGGACAAGCCCATCCTCGCTCGGGAAGTCGTCCCACCGCGCGAGGGGCGACATGGGGCACTCGGGCGTGTCAACCTTGTCCAGCGGGTCGCCGATGTCGGAGAGCGGGGAGCTCATGGGCGGCAGGGAAGGTGGGGCCGGGGGGAGGGGCTCAGAGCGGCGGGCGACCTGGCGGAGGTTCTGGTACTTGGGCGTGCGGCGCAGCTGGGGGAGGAGCATAAGCGGCCGGCGCTCTTTGTCCGGCGTGGGCACTTCGTCGTCCTCTGACGAGGAGTAGGCGTCGTCGTCATCAGCCGAGGAGTCGGTAGCGAGCTCGGGGGTGATGGGCCGGGAGGAGTCGGTGGACAGGGAGGAGTCGCGGATTATCGGGCTGGTCGGGGTGGACTGCTGTAGACGGGTTAGTGCGTTGCCAGAAGGGTGAACGGGGAGAGGGGCGTACCTCTGCCAGAGAGCTCTCAGCGGGGGTGAGCTGGCGAGGGGCCATCTTTCCAGCAGCGGCGGCCTGGTAGCGAGCGTGGGTGGCGGTGGTGAGGGAGGGATCGCGTGAGGAAGGGAAGGCGAGTGTGCAGCAGGCCAGCGCTACGAGGAGGAGGAAGGGGAGGCGCCTGCGCAGGCTTTTAACCCTCTTCGAGCAGAGGTGGGCCGAGCCGAGCGCCTGCAGGAAAGACAGCGGGCACGGCTCGCGCGCGTGCAGGTAGGGAGGGACAGAGATCCGCATCGTGTCTCGAGGGCGGGGGTCGCCGCGGGTGTCTCGGGGAGGTTGGACGCGGGTGGGGGGGGAACGCGTCTCGGACGGGGCTGGACACGGGAGACGAGACACCTCCTCCCCACGCGCGCTTTATACGCGTCAGCGTCCCCAGAGACGACACAGCGGGGAGTGTATGCGGGCGGAGCAGAGCGATGGAGAACCCGCGCTCCGGCATCATGCACTAGTCAAGCCAAGCCACCCCGGCCGATCCAAGCGAGGAAGCCGTTCCTCTGCCCACCTCCGAACTGGGGCTTGTACCCGGCACGGAGGGTTCGCCGGATGAGCACCGCCGCACATTACCGAGCCATTGCATAATATCACAGGAGTCAGGACATAGGGAGCGAACTGATTGCCTGGGACGGAGATGGTGGGTGTGAAGTGGTGTGAAGAGTGGGAGGCTGGAGGGGATCGCCCGCCGGGCCCTCGTGGGATCGGTGGACGCGGGAGCAGGTCGCCGCCCGAGGCTGCTCGCATCCTGCGTCGCTCTGGTTCTGGCAAGTCGGTGTCCTGAACGGATTCGACCACGTACGAACATGCAAACCCATCTCGTTCAGAGGCTGATCAGGCCCGACTATCGTGCGCCTCTTCTGCGCCTCTTCTGCTGCCTGGAGCGGCGTGACGTATATCGTACCATGCCTTCCCGAGTGCAACGCGACTCAACTGGACCGCGTTTGGCGGCGCCGCCACTCGCCATTGGACAGCCTCTCTCGGCATGCAGACAAGATCAATACGAGTGGATGAAAGGCGGCTATCATTAATCAGTAACTGGCCCAGTTTACAATGGTATTACGTCCTGAACTACGGTCATGGCCTCTTCCGTGAACGGGCCTTGGCCCTTCCCATACCTAGTGATGTCCGAGAGATGTGAATGCAGGAGGACGCGCGTCCCAGGCACGCCTTGATGCACCAGCGCCCCTCTTCGCTCCCCTGGACATCCCAGTGTCCCTTACATTCCTGAGACGTAGCGAGTCCCCCCCAGAGAGGACCTTGATAGACCGGAGGGGGCGTTGGACCGGGGACCGGGTCCGAGTCCGAGTCATCCTCGTCCAAGGAGTTGCCGGTGCTATCACCCGCGGAAATGTAGACCAGCACTACGAGAAAGGTACAAGAGACGTACTAACGCTGGCACCATGCCCTTTCGGAGGGGGGCCAAACTGAGTGCCTTGAGGCACAAGAGTGGGCAGCGCGAGCATGCATACACAACCGGAGGGACCCTTTTGTCTCAGACGGCTAGGGTAGCTGGGTTTGTCTCGGGGCGAAGTAGGTGCGGGCGATGTCTTGTCTTGATCGGTTTGAGTGGTACTTGGGGCTGGGGGGACACCGGTCTGTGAAAGGGGGGAATGTCGTGGACCTGTTGGGTGAACGAGCTCGGGTCTGGGAGGACTGGGGTCTCGGAGAAATTTGGGCTCCGAGGGGGAGGGGGGCAGATCCAGACGGAGGGCTGTCTTGGGTCGGCTGGATGAGCATGTTGGGTCTTAGGACTGGGGGAGCGGGGGCAGAGTATGACTAGCGGGACAAGGCACTGTCGGGGAGACAGAAACAGCGGGAGATCGGTGGGAGCGGAAACGGGCTGAAGGCTGCAGGGACGGCAAGCGGGAGGGGCGACGGGTGGCAGTAGATGCAAGCGAGGAGGGAGACCCAGCAGGGGACACATCGGTGAGGAGGGAGGGAGGGGGGGGGGTTGAGTCGCGGGGGAGGGTCTAGGAGTGCTGGTGTTTCAGGGGAGGTCGTGTTGGGCGGGGAGATGTCTTGTCTCCGAGGATTTGGGTCGGCCAATGCGGGTCTCGTAAGACTGGTGGTCTGGAGTGACAAGGATCACAGGGTTTTGATCTATTTGGGTCCCGCCGGAAGACACAGGTCTCGCAGGACTGTGGCCCGGGATGGCTGTGGGAGACCCGGCTGAGGGGAGAGACCAGCCGCGGGGGGGGGGGGACAGAGCTGGCAGAGCCAACGGATCGGAAAGATGGGAGGAATAGGTCTGTGGAGAGACAAAGGCTAGACCAATACCAGCGGGCGGGAGACCACATCGGGTGATGAGACAGACCAGAGGAGACCCGGGAAGGGGGGAAAAGATGAGAAGGAGACCCACAAGAGGGGGGGGACAGGCGAGGGGGAGACCAGGCCGGGAAGGCAGACCCAGTGGGGGAGATGATCGATCACCTGGGGCCAGAAGCAGACGGGCGGAGAGAGGGAGAAACAGATTGCAGGGAGGGGTGTTTGCGCGCTAGCAGGTCTGAGACCGGTTGGATCGGCAGGTGCAAGTCCCAGACGGGCCAGGGCGCATGAGAGACAGAACATCCCCATCACACCGCGGCGGTCTCACTCGCCTCCGAGACCTCAGAGCAGATTGCGCATACCAGCGCAGAGCACCTGAACACCACAGCGAGCAAGACACCGTTGGCCACGGATTCACGACGCCTGGCCACTTCGGGCAATCCAAGGGTGATCCAGAAGGATGATTTCTGAGCTCAGAGAGAAGGGCGGGGTAGGTGACACGGTGTGAAGAGTGGCAGGCCGCCAGGCATTGCCTGCTGGGCGCTCGTCGGAGCGATGGAGATTGGCAGAACGGCGAAACTCCTGGAAGCGTCCCGCCTCATCGTCCGACAAGCTCCATCCACCTGCGAACAACAAGCGTATGCGCTGGGAATGAGCGACTATCATTAATCAAGACTGGTTTTACAATGATGCAACGCCCTAGTCCGTGGTTATGAGGCTTCTACGTAAATGGGCCTTGGGTACTTAAGTGATACGCTAGCGAGTTGGATTCGGATATAGGAGGCAGCGGCTCACAGGTACGGCTCGTTGTACCAGTGCCACTCCTCGCCTTCCTGGACGTCCCAGCGTCCTTTACAGCCCCGTAGAACTTTCCGACCTCCGCCGCTTCACTCTACTCCACGCGCTTCCTCCTCGCCCCTTGAGCGGCTCCGCCCTAACAGAGTGCTTGCTCTTCCGCCGCTTCACCTGCGCATGCTTTGGTGCGCGGGCGCGCCGAAGGCCTGACGGCATGGACGCACCGCCGGAGACAATCTTGGACGGGCTGGGACGGGCGTTGGGCGCTGTCGGGGTGGGTGTGGAGTCGTCCTCCTCCCCGTCGTCCGCGTCGCTGTTGTTCGACGAGATGTTGTCGGAAATCTTGCTGGAGGCAAGCGACTCAGTGTTGTACGACCTCACCGCCAGGCAGGAGCCCGACTTCCCGTCCCCCGCGAGGACGCGGAGGAGGCATGCATTGTCCATCGCTCCGCCGGTGCAGTTGGTATGCTCGGGAAGCTGAGCAGTCAGGATCTGGTCGGAGCCTGCGCCCGTGTCTCTGCGGGAAAGGTCAGATGGGCTACGGGCAGGGAGAGAGCTGGAAGACGCACCCTACATTCACGAGCACAGTAATGGGCGTGAAGTTGAGTCCCGTGCCTGTCGGGTCCCACTCTACTGTCACTGGCTATATGCATAGGGGTCAGTATCCGCTTCGTATGAGACGCGCAGCGCACGCACCCCCACACCGTCCGTCCCCACCTCCCGCCAGACCATCGCGACCGTCCCATTCCTACCAGCCATCGGCAGTCCCGCTGCCGCGGCCTTGTCAAGCTCGATTGCCGTATCGATCGCCGCTCCCGTTGGGGTAGTGCCACATCCTGCTCCTGTGGGGCTGGTGAAGAACGCGACGTTGGCACTGTCGCTCGCGGTAGGCCTGACGAGGAACCCGGCCGTCGTGAGCTTGTTGATCCCGGTGATGTGGTGCACATAGCCTTGTGCTATAGCGAAGGGGAGGAGGGAAAGGAGGGGAAGGAGGGTGGGGAGGAGCATTTCTGCTAGCGGGGTCAGCGGGATAGTCGGTCACTGGCTGGGCGAACGCACTGGGTTGGTCCTGTGTTCCTGTTGTTCAAAAGAGTGTACACCCACTAGGGGGCTAAGCCAAAGCCTGCGTATATGCAAACGAGAGGCAGCAGGAAAGTGCGTGCGTCCGGGTAGGAGGTCGTCAAGTTTTGGAGGAACGAACTGATGCACGCCAGGTACACTGCCAAGCGACTGGATGGTAGGAAGAGAAGAAGAGGTGGTTGGGACAATACGGACGCATGGCCAGGAGATGGAGCTGCTGGTAGCAGCATAAGCGAGGCCATATGCCGGCTGATGGCTAGACTCATGAGGGAGAGGATACATGGAGCATCGCTGATGGCCCCGGCCGTTGCCTCCGCGGCTCGACATTCGTTGCCAACCGGACTGGGCCAGTCCCTGATTGCCTCTCTTTGTCCCGCCCTGGAGCTTACGTCACGACTGCACTCCTTCACTGGCCGCTGCTGCCAGTACTATCTGCTAAAGGTGATCTGTCGGTCGGACTTCCTTGAGTCTGGCACATTGCTGGACATACTGGCTTGACACCAGTTGGCTTGGAGGCTTAGAGATATGGACAGCCCGGACCTGACAACGGCATCTGACTGTGAGTCGGCATCCATGCCGTCGCCGTCACTATCGTCATCTGGCACGTCCGCGACCGTCGGAGCCGGTGCTGACTTGGAGTGCTTACGGGTGTCCGGACTTTCCGTGTACTATATACCGGAATTCGTGACCGCCGAAGAGGAGGAGTATCTGCTGCGTAAAGTTAGCGATGTTTCTACTTGGAGGAACGTGCAGCTGAAGCGCTTCATGTGCGCAGGTCGATACTGCACCAAAGGCAAAGTGGAGAACACTATATGGTCGGAGGTCTGCGATGCTGTATCCGCACTCATCTCACTGCGAGCCTGACCGCCTCCGTACAGGCTTCAGGTCTGGGGTCTGTCTAATCGTCCTCTCGGAAACCGGGGCGATCTTACGATACCCCGTTCCAGGCGGCGAACTAACGCCTTCGAATGCTCTGCTCGCGCAACCGCTACCGCCTTGGGTAACAGACCAGTAAGCGCCTTTCTTTCTGCTTACGTTTGATTGAGAAATTGATCTGAGAACTCGGACAGCCCGGATATCCTAGCTCGTATTGGTCGCACGGGGATATTTGACCAGACGAAGCAGAAGGTGCCGAATCATGTGATTGTGAATGAGTACTTGCCGGGTCAGGGCATCTTCGTCAGTCTCTGTGCCGCTATGTGGATACTATAATGACCTCCGGAGAAAGGCTCACAAGGACGGGCCCGCATACTACCCAACTGTGGCGACGTTGACGCTGGAGGGGCACGCCGTGATGCACTACCACGCCCCGCTCTCCTCCACACCGGCTTACTCGCTCCTGCTCGAGCCCCGCTCACTGGTCATCACCACCGGTGAGCTGTACAAGGACTACGCGCATTCGATCGATGCGGTGGAGAGGGATGACCTTGGGAACGTCGAAGTTAGGAACTTGAACTTGCTCAACGCGGACTGGAGGGGGAGGCTAGAGAGGGGCGAGACGGTGGAGAGGCAGAAGAGAGTGAGCTTGACTTGCAGGGTGGTCCAAAAGACCGCGAAGGGGTTGCTTCCTATCCATGGTGGAAGATGATCTTCCACCAGAGTCTTGCCTCTAGAAGTTGGCCCTGGTTGATAGTTTTGGAGCGTCCACAGGTGTGATATGCGTGATAAGTATTGCATGCGTGACAGTCGCGATATAGTGGGATGCATGAAATGTATGCTACAGAGATGTGTGCCAAGATGACGGTTGATTTGTTGACCCTTTGCCCTCAGAACCAGGTGCTCTGGCTCCTCCCCGCGCTGCGCAAGAAACTGGGCCGCACCTTGAGCTGGAAGCCGAGCACCCTCCGTTCCCAGAGCCGGGGACGGCGGCTCTGATCCTTCTCCGCGTCGTCACGGAGGTCCTCTCTTGCTTCTTCCCGCGCGATGCACAGGCACTCCCTTACCGCCTGCTCGAGAGCGTCTTCTCCCGCTTCTTCCTCCACTCTCTGGGCCTCAAATCTCTCGGTGTCGAGCTGTTCGGTATCGAGATGGAATTGCTCGACCGTCTCCACTACGTGCATCCGGCTCCGTGTGGGCTGCCACATTCGGTGTGGCGGGACGGCATACTCGCCCTGCGAGTCGTCTGGCGGGATGGGGAGCTGATGCACCTGGTGTATGGGGACGAACTCTTTTGGGGCGCGCCAGACTTCCCCTTCCTTTCCGCTGTCGGGGAGGGAGCAGAGCAGGCTGGCGGAGCGCGACCAGGGTAAGCGGTGCAGAAGCTCGGCACGGGCGCGGACGAGCTTCGTGGATGGCAGGAGGGGTGTGTAGGTGGAGAGCGTCGAGGAGGAGGAGGTGCTGCCCCGGCTCGAGCTGGAGGTAGGCGAGTAGAACCCGAGCGCGTCGGACATCGGTGCAGGAAAGTAACCGACTTCTTCCTTCTGTCTCTGTATCAGCACTTGCAAGGAGCGGACAGGGAGTGGAGACTCACTTTCTTATCATGATGACCGTCACAATCTTCGTTACCACAAGAGCACTCTTCGATCGCCTCGAGGTCCCTGTAGGACAGCGAGAGACCGCGAGAAGGGATCGGTCGAGTGCGTTCCATTGAGTCGGGGGAGACAGGTGCAGCGGGGAAGATCATGGGGAGGATGCGGGGTGATAGTTGAGTGCGGGAAGGATGGGGAAGGATGGGCTGGAAGAGGTGGGCTTATGTATTCCAGCGTTCAGTGGTAGACGGTGCGCGCAAGACAGCCCAATGGGACACGCGAGACCGAGCGCTGACCCGGACACTATTGTCGACTTGGACAATGACGCGCTCGTCCAGCCCGGCGTGGCGCGCATATAATCCTCTCATCCGCACTCGTCTCTGCGGCGAGCCGAGACATGCCATGTCCGAGATGTCGACGCGTCGGCAGCTCGGACATGGCTCTGGGATGAGCCGCGACTGTCGGTCAAGGAACATCGCAAAGGTCGAGAGCCGGTGCCAGATAGATTGTCCGACTTCGAGGTCTGTATGTAGCCGATTCAACAGCTAAAACATAGATTTAGACAGCTAAAACATAGATTTAGACAGCTAAATCATAGATTTAGACAGCTAAAACATAGATTTAGACAGCTAAAACATAGATTTAGACAGCTAAATCATAGATTTAGCCAGCGAAAACATAGATTTAGACAGCTAAATCATAGATTTAGCCAGCTAAAACATAGATTTAGACAGCTAAATCATAGATTTAGCCAGCTAAAACATTGATTTAGACAGCTAAAACATAGATTTAGACAGCTAAATCATAGATTTAGACAGCTAAATCATAGATTTAGCCAGCTAAAACATAGATTTAGACAGCTAAAACATAGATTTAGACAGCTAAATCATAGATTTAGACAGCTAAATCATAGATTTAGACGGCTAAAACATAGATTTAGACAGCTAAAACATAGATTTAGACGGCTAAATCATAGAGTTAAACAAGCATGGGTAACATTCATTGCCTCCCTTGGCTTTCGGGGGCACTAAGGATTGTGTTCTCAATGTAATCACATGAGAACCGGAGTGCATTCAGAGTCAGGCTCACA
>KV424078.1:7212-67346 GCA_001632435.1 Calocera cornea HHB12733
GGGGGGGGCTCATGAGCAACGCGGACGTCGATGGGGGCTTTTTGCTCGGCGATCCGCCTAGCTTAATGGTCTAATGCAATTATGCGATGTAACAAACTATTCGATGCTTTGTCAATTTTGAAAGTTCTGGATAACAGCGCTGCAGCCTGTGAGCGCATGTGGCTGAAATAATTACTGTGCTGTAGCAAAGAAGCGCTACTACTTATTTGATCAAGCGCGCTTATGAGAATGACGACGCGTCCCCCTGAGGCGCGTCGAGGGACGACCACCTCGACTGCTTTCCCTCCCACCACCAACATGCCAGTACCAATACGAAATCTCTCGCCTCCTCCGGAGCGTCTCATGCCCAGGCAGCTTCAAGGCCTCGTCGACACTTGCTTAGACGAGGGGCACTGTAAGCCTGAAGAGGCCGAGAGCCCTGGCTGTTGCTGACAGCCGTCTGCAGATCTGGCGGCATTCTCGACCCTTGACCATGTTCGCTCGCAGCGGTATAGGCCAAGTCAGTACGTCTCTATCTCTACCTTTCACGCCTTGAAGCTCATGATCTCCGCAGAAGACACCTGCAGCAGCTTCTCTATGTCGCCCTCTACCCGCCGGCAGAGCGCCTCCCGCCCTCCAAGCGCCGACGCCTCTCCCCGCCGCCAGCCTCTCCGAGCAAGTCGCGCGAGCCCATCCCCGTCCCCACCCGCGAGGACACCGCTGCGGCCGTGAAGCTTTTGCACTCGTTCAGGGCGACGAACAGTGCTGCGGCGTGCGCGCTCGCGCTCCCTGTGCTAGCGGAGCGTCGGTCACGCGATGAGGTGTCGAACGAGGAGGACGAGGATAGCCGGTTTGCAAGATCTGCTACCTGTATTGGGAGAGCAAGGAGCGCGTGGGAGGTGCTCAAGCCTGGGGCGGCCAAACGACTCGGAGAGGAGGACGTGGCACGGGTGGGGGACGAGGACGAGGAGGAAGGGGTGCTGGTTGCGGATCACGCAGTACCCGTGCTGGAGTGGATGGTTGCTCTGTGGGAGAGCGATGCTGCTATTCACCCAGGTACAGCTGCCACCTCCCGATGAAGCTGCCAGTTGGCTTACAGGCCTGTCAGATCATTGTTCTGCAACCCTGCTCTCCCAGCTCCCGCCTCCGTCAACAACCAACACGCCCATAATGGCCGCCCACGCCCCACTGAACCTCATCGCCTACCTGCTCTCACCTCTCCCAGCCGAGCGAACAGACGGTGAGCCCTGGCGCCCCTCCCGCGACGTCGAGAGCACGCGTCGGGCCAACCTGGCATCCCGTCTCCTCTCTCTCGTAAGTCCGCAGCTCTCTACCTGATGCCGACGCGTGACCGTGACATCTGATATCCTGCAGCTCGTCGCTTGCACCCTCCCCTCCCCATCCCCGCTCTCCTCCACCAGCCTCCTCCGCCAGACCTCCTACACCCTCGCCGACATCCCTCCCTCGGCCCTTCAACACCTGCTCACGACCCTCCGCCCACTGCACCCCTCCCAATCCCTCGCATACAGCAGGTTCAACCTCGCCCTTGGTGCACTCTACCTCGCGCACGAGTCGAAGAACGCCTCCTCCGAAGGGCTGCTAGGCGCGTCGCCGGCTAAGAAGGCTGCTGTGCCAGCCCGGAGAAGGCCACGCGCGCTCGGGAGGGCGGATGACGCTTCAATGAGCTCGGAGGCGGCGCCTTCGCCAGATTCTGTACATGAGGCGGGGGAGCGTGTATACCCCGTAGGGCCGCCCAAGACGATCCTGCCGATGTTTGCCCTGGAGCCGAAGACGGGGGCAAGCCAGACATCGTCAAGAGCTTCCACGCCGCCTCCTAGAACCTCTTCTATCGCAAGTAGTGCTAGGGAGCAACGGCACAGGATAACCAAGCTGTGTATGCTCCGGGCGCTATTGGAGCTGGATGTGCGAAAGCAGCCGGCGTGGAGTGAGGCGATCGCAGACGGCGATGTTAGGGGTGCTGTGGAGGAGTGGACGATGGACGACTTGACTTGGGACCTGGTGGCCCGGATGCTCGATACCATTGAGGAGAGGGCAAGAGCCTAATCGCCCTGCCGTTGGCGGATCGTTGATCCATCTTCACTGGGTTGTGATGCTTCTGTGCATGACGTCCTTGCTCTATTGTGTACTGTATATGTATGCGTGGATAATGATAGTGATATGTGTATGCTCCTGTTCCTCTCGTAATGACTGATGCCGTCTCTGCAGTGCTCTTCTCAGCCCCTTCCACATGCAGATGCTCACGCAGCAGGCAAGGCCAAGTAAGAATACTCCTCTTCAGTTGGGGTGCTCCGCCCAAGTCCGAACGAGTCGTTCATGTAGTCCGTCTTCCACTTCCGCACGCCAATACCCCGCCATTGGATCGCTCGCTCCAGCGGAACACCGCCCTCGCACTGCACAGCGACATGCTCGACGAGATTGAGCCGGACCATGGGCGCGTTGAACCTCGAGTCGATTACGCCTTGCAGTACACGGGGCGTGATCTTGAGCCCACCGATGGAGAGGTGCTGGAGCACGGGCGCATAGCGGGTTTCGGCCAGCTGGACGTCAAGCAGTCGTAGCATGTCGTTGCACTCTGATCGCGGAACCTCGGAAGAAGTCGCGAGCTGGAGTGTATGCAGGAGGCGGAGCCGGGTGACAAAGTGGTACACTGTGTTGAACGTGACAGGGCCGCCTAGAAGCACGCGCTCGACGTTGCTAAGATCCTCCACCCAGAACCTCTGTCTGAACCACTCGTCGTTGTAGTGCTCAGGGATCAGGACTACTTCGGTAAGGTTTGGTGCCCTCAGGCGCAGAGTGACGTACATCCCGATGGCGCACGGGACATTCACGAGATGGAGCGACTGCAGGCGGCGTAGAGTCGCGGTTATGCGCGGACGAAACCTCTCGTACGTCATGTCGTTGAGTGGGGTATGCGCGCAGAGCGTGCTGGAGGTGATCGAGAGCGAGCGCAGGTTGGGAACATAGTACCCTAGAATGTTCATGATGATGCACGGCTCAAAGTCCTCGCAGACAGATACATGCACGTCGCAGAGGCTCTCGAAAGGGCATTTCAGGAGATCGATGAGCTTGCGCGAGTTGAGCCGCTGCACATGGATCTGCCGGAAACGCTCCCCGATGTTCTGCTGGGGTGCGACCATCCGGAGCAAGGGCAGGAAGTGCGTGCGCACGGACCGGTGCATCGAGTTGATCCAGAGGGTCGTCGGGGCCTCGCGCGCGTTGCGCCATGCGCGCCCGACGAAGCGGCCACCCTCGAGGTAGCCTATATGCGCCCAGAGGCGGGGTGTTTGGCGGACCACGGAGCGCCAGGTGCGACAGACGAGCGAGAGCCGCGTGGGGAGGTGGATCAACGCGAGCGTGGGATAGGAGCAGGCTGCGTTGGACGTCAATGGGCGCGTGGAGGAGAGCGCGACGCGCGACAGCTCGTCATAGGCCGCATCGAAGATGAGCTGGAGGACGTCAGGCGCGAGCTGGCCGATGGGAGAGCGGGTGCTCGTGAAGATCCTGTGGGTACGGGCGAGCTGGGGAGGAGCGGGTGGGGCGGGATGGTCGTCGGGGAGAGGAAGCAAGCGAGCCGCGGGCGGAGGGAGGGGCGACGCGAGGACTGTTTGGAAGTACCGGGTGGTCGGGCTGATGACCTGTTCTGCCTGTCCTCACTCGTCCATCGCGCGCCCCGTTCCGCTCGAGCTTCCAGGGTGCGCGGACATCAGAGAGAGGTGATTGAGTACTGTGGTGGTAGGAACGCGGGAGGAGGGAGGGTGGGATCACGCTGAGCTGTGGTTGCTTTGGTGTGTGCTAGACATGTCTTACCCCTAAACATGCTCGATTGCAAGAATGTGTCATTATACCATGTCTCATAGCGTTCTACCCATCAAGTACATAATAACGTCTCCTCAAAGATCGATTCCTCGCAAAAGGCACGAAAGAAGCGCCTGGTGATGGCGGGCCGTTGACGAGGGCCGACATCGCAAAGCCGCGGAGAATTAGATCGCGTGTATAACAGAACTGCCACATACAGTAGACGCGCTGGGCATACATCCTGCCACAAAAAAGGGAAGCAATCACGAAGCAGAAGTCCAGAATTGATTGTGCATACAGTGAGCAACCAAAGTGTCATCCAGCTTCCAGCTGTGTTCACTGTACCACTGCCCCTCCCTTTCCTGCTACACTGGCTGGGTGAGGAAGCATACCGGGCAACTCAGGGGAGTCGCACTTAGGGTATACCTCTCCAGTTATTGTGGATGGGTTAGAGAGGGAAACAGCCTAACCCTTGCTCTCTATCCATCCTGTCCCATTCTCTTGCCTGGCAGGTGAGAGGAAAGAGACAGGGTAGATGTTTCATGGAGGGCAGGGCTTTTGGAGGTGGGGGAGGGACGAGTTCTCCCTATACTGTACCACAATGAGATTCCCAAGTGCAAGGTTAAGGGGGAGGGGGGGACAAAGCCCCACCTGCTCTGTTCCCAGCTCAAGTACCCCCAAGGGCAAGTCAACGACGCGCAGGGTAGCCCTGGGCGGCGCCGTATGCAGGCTGCTGTCATAGCCGCGCTGCGCATACATCCCGCTAACGAATGCATCTCTCCAAGCGGGCCAGAGCAGATCCTGAAACAGACAGTCCAGAATTGAACGCGCATACAGTACATCATCCAGCGACCAAAGCGTCATCCAGCCGCGAGCAATCGTCGCTCTACCACTGCCCGACCTCTGCTTGCCCCATGAGAGGGAAGGGAATGGTACGGGCAGAATGGAGCACGTGCATCGGCTGGAAGAGCGCCTGCTCGCTTTATGCCTGCGGTGCCTGCCTGCTGGGGTGGAGTGCGCCGCCAGTGATCCAGGAAGGGAAGGGGAGGTAGGGGAGACTCCTGGTGTCTTGCAGGCTGCAGCTCGGAGCATTTCTCCATCAACCGTGCCCGTCTTGATCAGCTCGACAGGGCTCTGCAGAGCGCTCGAGGGCAGGAAGAATCTGAAGACGCAAGGAGGTGCAAGACTATAGCCCCGCTAGACCACAGATAACGACGGCGGAGGACACAGCTCCTCAGTGAATGAGACTCGGTGACGACCAGATTCCAGCATACAACAGTTTCCAGTCGACCTCGGCACGCGGGGAGGTAGGGAGTTTAGAGAGGAGAGGAGCCCCAGCGGCTAGCACTGGCACCCATGCGCACGATGGCAGCCCCGGACCACCTCCAGCAGCTGCCATCCAGCATTCGGACACTCGAACGGTCTGCGGCCGCCAGGGTCTCCCCGTGCTTTCCCTGCCCAGCTCCTAGCGCTCTCGCGTGTCCCCCTCCCTGAGTCTGGCCGCGGGCAAGCCGCAAGCCCTTCCCCGCCGGCTAGGGCGGCAGAACCCCGTCGCACGTTTCTAGGGCTGCTGGACGTTGGCGCTAGACCTGGGTGGTGAGATAGCGCGCATGAACGGGCGGGAGGGGGTGGAGGTTCGCTTGCGGTGGGCGCTTGCTGTGGGCGGCGGGCGGCGGGCGGCGGGCGGCTGCTGGCTTGCCTGGTGAGCCTATGTAGGTAGTCGTCGATGTGATAGGAGCGCACTGGGTCCCACTGGTCCACAGCCGATGCTATTTTTGGTTTGGCCCCTGGGGAGAAGCTGAACCCGCCCCTCTGCCGGTGATTATCTGCGATTCCAGAGCGCGCAAGGTGGCAGGGTCGCTGATCTGCCCAGGTGCCGCGTGGCTGCCACTCGCCGACTCGGCGAGGGGCGAGGTAACAAGTTGTCCCTGGCCGAGCCTGGCCGCCAGCCGGGAGGTTGAAGATGGGGAAATGGGAAAGAGAACAGGGCGACGGCGATGGTTGCCATCAGGCATTGTTTCCTGGCAGAAGCTGGCAGGGGATCAGCAACTCGGGATGGGTCGTCGGCGGCGGGGAGCAGGCCGACCTAGCGTGCTGGTGCGCGCTGGCAGAAAGGTGCGGGCGGCTGGAGGGTGCGCTGTGCGCCGAGAGCGTGGGCTCGTGGCGGCTGCTTCGGGTGGGTTCTGGAAGATGCGTGCGTCACGGGCAGGGCAGAAAGGGCGGGGGGAAGATACTGTGCGTCGTTGGAGCGCCCGAGGCTCGCGCGCAGATTCCAGATAGACGCAACGGCAAGCTGCGGCTGATAGAGCGCCTGTCGCCCCCTTTTCCCTCCTCTTGCCCGCAGACACGCACTGAGGACAAGCAAGCCGAGTGCAGGTGCCGGTGCAGCTTGCTCAGACTCCGTTCCTTTCACCTCTTGCGTCTGTTGCGCACGGGACGAGCCGGAGCGCCCCCCACTCGCCCGCCGCGTCGATCGGGCGGCGGACGATCGCTCGCACCTTCCAGGCCCCGCGGGAGGGACGGGAGCAGATCGCAGGCTGAGGACATTGTTGGTGCGGGCCGGAGGCTATTTCCCCTGCATCATCGCCCGAGCGGGGTTCCGTTCCCGCACGCAGCGCTGCCCTGCACGCACACACACCACATTCAGTACGAGCCCGGCCGGCACTTGACCTGCTCACCGTCCACTGCTCACCAGCACGAGCGGATTACCCACCCCCCCGACTTCGACTCCCACCACCCGCCGACGCCGCGGCATATACACCCGCACACCCCACGCCCGAGCGGGTCACATCTTCCCTGCTCGCGCTTACCATCGACACAACCAATCGATTGACAGCATCCTCGCATCGACGAACGCTTTGTACCACAACCCATCTTGACACATCGCTACGACCCAGCTGACGAGCGACGACAAGCGAGTGGCTCTACCCTACCCTACCCTTACTCCGATCACCCACGCCAAGCACCACCGCAGGATAGCAGCACGCCGAGCGTTCTATCACCCGCATACACTGTCTCTGCCGACGCTTACCCCAGCGCCGCACACCGCGCGAGTGCGCATAACCACATGATGGACGGGTGCGCACCTCCTCTCCCACAGCATCCTCATCTACTTACCAGCCCCCGCAGACGTCCAAACCAGGGGTTCCACGACTACGCCTTCCCGAGCTCGCAGCCCTCCCAGCCCCAATTCCCCTACCAGTTCCCCCAACCCCCGCAGCAGCAGGCATACAACCTCCCCCAGCAACAAGGGCCGTTCCAGTTCCCCCCCTCCCAGCAGCAGCAGTTCCAGCAGCAGCTCGGCCCTCTCCCCCCTCAACAACCCCAGCAGCAACAAGCGTATGTCCAGCCCCGCGCCCCGCCCTCATCAGGCGGGAGCGTAGGCTCCGCCGGCTTCATGGGCGGCTTGGACAACGTGGGAAACGTCACCCAGAGTACGGGCCTGCCTGGTCAGGCACAGCGGAAACGACCAAAGGTACGTTCCATTTCCCGGATGATGCGCTGAGGAGAAAGGCTGATGCGCGCGATCGCGATCGTAGTACACCAGGAGCAAGGCTGGGTGCCTGACATGCAGGACGAAGAAGATCAAGGTGCGCTGATTATCTCCAACGGGCGCATACATGCTGATGCGCGGACATAGTGCGACGAGCTCCACCCGATCTGCACACGATGCTTGCAGTCACATCGTGAGGTGCGTCCTGGCCTCCTCTTTTCCGTGACTCGATGCTGATGAATGCTCTTCATAGTGTGTCTGGCCGCCAGATGCACCACAACGACGGTCCAAGCCTGCCTCCGCGCCCGGCTCCTCCCCCGGGACACCCCAGATCGGCAACCGGCCCCACCCATACGCCAATCCGAACCGACCGGCGCATATGCGCACCCAGTCACACGGACACCTCGTACCCGGCGGGAGCAGGAGTCACAGTCCGCCCAGCGGGGCCGAGAGCGGGGCGAGCTTGGGCGTGCCGAGCCCTGCGACGAGCGGGAGTGCACCTGGGAGCAGTGGAGGGAGGAGGACGAGCCCGATGGGCCCGGGTGGCTATGGGCAAAGGTGCGCATATAGGGTGTATGATGCTGATGCGGGCCAGTGGCTGACCAACTGGAGCAGTGGGATGGCAGCGGGAGAGATGTTCGACCCCAACCTCCTGCCGCTGTTGAACGCCATGCAGCAGCAGCAGCTCGGACAACGCGCCGGCCGCACCTCCTCCAACGCCTCGCCCGAGATGCCACCCCTTCCTGGCGACAGCACCGCGCCCACCGCAGCGAGCAGCACGGGCATGCCCCCCACCCCGCCTGGCGGGATCCCAGGCAGCAGCGGCTGGTTCGGCAACATCGGCAACATGACCATGCTGCCCAGCCCGCAGATACACAACACCGCGCTCAAGTTCCCCACGGTGGACGGGGAATGGTGGGACGCGGGCCAGGTGTTCTCCACTAACGCGATCACTAACGGGGAGAAGGACGCCAGCAACAGCAACGGCGTGGAAAATAACAACAACGGCGCGCTCATCAACGGCTCGAGCGGGAACGGCACCGGCAGCCCGAGCAACACCGACCTAGCGGCGCTGCTCTCTCTGTACCCGTCCCCTCCGACAAACCCGACCGACTTCTCCCCCTCCTCCCTCTTCCCTCCCTTCAGCTTCGGCAACGCCAACTCCCCCCCGCTGGCGATGCCGGGCCAGCCCTACCCCCTAGCGCCCGCACAGAACCCCCTCTCCCCGCTGGGCAACCTCTCCCCGCCCCCGCTGGACGCGTCCTTCGTCGCCCAGCTCCAGGCGCTGCAAGGTCTGCCCTCCCCCCCGCGGGCGCTCTACCCCCTCTAGCCGCCTTGCTGACCCGGCCCCTCGCCCTCTGTTTCTCTAGGAATGGCACCGTACGGCGCGGGGGGCATCAGTCCGGCACAGGGACAGTGGGGGAACACCCTAGGCGGGAGCAGAACTGTCGGCGCCCTGGAAGGGCCGCAGGGGAGTGCGCCGGGGACGAATGGCGACTTGGGCCAGCCGCTCATGGCCGGTCCGGACCCGTTCGAGCCGTACTTCCAGACGGTGGAGGAGCGCAACCTGGTGCGCCTGCATCAATTCACGCAGGCGGTGGGAGGGTGCTGACGATGATGGACATAGATCCGGCACTACTGCCAGACAGCAACAAAGATCATCATGGCCGTGCCGTCGGACCTGAACCCCGTGCTGGCCATCAACCTCCCGCTGGTGTTCGAGCACCCGCCGGGGCAGAACAGCGCCACGGAAGCTCTGCGCTTGTCCCTCCTGGGCGTAGGCGCGATTCACCAGGCGTACTTGCTCAGCAGGCACGGCGTCAATAGCGCCAGCCAGCAGGAGATGATGAACCTTGCTGTTACGCTGCGGTTGACGGCCACGCACTACCTCAGGATGGCCTGCCTCAGCCCGCAGGGGATGGAGAGCGACGCGGCGCTCGGGGCGAGCATTACTATTGCTCTGATCGATGTGCGTAACGCAGATGCAAGGAGAGGAGTAGGGGATGCTGATGCAGGATATAGATCTTCACCGGCGGCCAGAACTGGACTGCCAACCTCGCGCTTGCCAAAACACTCATCGACCTGCGCGGCGGCCCACGGACGATAATCGCCACGAACAAACCGCACCTTATCGACGGCGGCGCCAAGGTCTCCCCCGCACGGCTCCTCCTCGAGATCCTCGCCGTGTACGACACCTTCGGCTCGCTCACCACTGGCGAGCCGCCTACTATCCTCGCACCGGGTAGCGAGGACTGGTGGTTCGACGGGGACAAGTCGTCCTACCACCTCTTCTCGGTCGAGAAGGTGTTCGGCATGTCCCGCGCCATGATCGAGCTCGTCGCGCGCGTGTCGTGTCTCGCTGCGAGGGCGAACAAGCACCGGCGGAAGATTGTTGAGCTGGAAGAGGCGGAAGACGGCCGCTCCCCGCAGGAACAGGAGGAGTACGAGCGCCAGGCGATCGAGAGCGAGGCAATGGCGCTGTATGAGGAGGCCAAGACGTGGACGAACGCCGCGCTCAAGCACCGCCTCCACCCGCGTGTCGAGTATGGGAACACGGCACATCGGCAGGCGATGCAGGTCATCCTCCTGCGCGACGTGCTCCGGGTGGACAGGAAGGACCCGCGCGTACAGGAGGCCGTGCAGAGCATACTCAAGATATGTACGGATAGTGCGAAGCGGTTAGGCATGGGCGTGGAGTGAGTCTCTCTCTCGCGTGCTCGGTGTGAACCAGGTGCTAACGAGGGGACCAGTTTGACATGGCCGGTCATTGTTGCCGGATGTCAGGTGGAGAAGGAGGACAGGGACAAGGTGCTCAAGGCGTTCGAGAGCTTCCGAGAGCAGTGCTGCTTCGATATCGATACCGCTGAGCGGATCGTCCGAGAGGTCTGTCATTCTTCATCAAGCTTATACTATGCGATGTGCTGACACCCTTGAAGGTATGGAAGCGGTTAGACGCGAATCCGAACGACCCGCGGGCAGACTGGCGGTCCGTGACAGAAGACCTCGACCTCAAGGTCCTCCTGCTATAACCCATTGGGACTCGGAAGTTTCTTTCATCTCAGTGTCTCCCTGGTGTCTTGCTGCTACAGTGTATCCCGGTTATGGCGTATTGATGTTGTCTCGGCAGTCCTATGTGTTCTTACTTTCTTTTCTTTCTTTCCCCCTCCTCTGCGCTGCTCATGCTTCCAATTACCTGTAATAATATGAAGAAATCACGAACTCAAAAACGTGCCCGCACGATGGTCCTGCCGATCGGAGGATTGAAGAGGGTCTTTACGTATGTACTTAGTAGGGATCTAGACATGAATGGACATGATCCAGTGCTACTGTTGTACATTTGCCACAACTACAGAAAACACAACCGTCGCGACATCTGATGATCGGGATGACGTGGAGTTGAGAAGACGACTGCCGGTCCGGCCACCCAACATCTCCTGATACAATTCGTCAGAACTCCATCGTCTACCGAAGCAGTGCGTAAACAGCGGTTCCAGCCTGTGCACCAGATCAGAGCCTGTCCATTAGAAGCAGCAGGAGCATTACGTACAACCGGTGCGAGCAGGACGCTGCAGACCCATGTGGAGGGAAGAGCCGGCCACTCGACGGTGGGGGCCTGAAGTGCGTCTCCGAGGAAATCGGTGTCCATGTCTACTTCTCAGAGTTTTTACGGTCGGGTGTGTTGTTGTCTCGGGCGAATGAGGGGTGTTGTGTATGTGTAGTAGACGGTTAAGCACCACTCGCTGTGACGCGTTTTAAGGCTGATGGGTAGGGCAGCTGCACTGTGATGAGGGATATCTGTACGGCAGCACTCGTGAGAGCCCGCACAAGATACGACGGCTGTATTGACCGCTGATGATTTCCGGGAAATATGATGGCATTGAATACGATCACTGCCTCGAGGTCATCTTTGGTGTGCCGTGCAGTAGAAGAAGACGCTGACTTGCTGTCACCGTTTAGGGAGGCCGCTGGCGAATGTGCGGGCGTACTGAGATGTGAACGTAGTTAGCGCTCAAGCGCATGTGAAGGTAGTGAGAGTGGTTAGGGCGTAATATAGACGATGGTATGCGGTCGCTAGTACATACAGGGCCGACACTGGCGCCGGCGCTCCGTTGAACAACCGTTGGGACAATGCACAGCCATGGACATCGCAACATCGCATGCCCACGTGATCGGCGGTGTCCCTCGATGTGAGCATCTCCTTTCTATTTACCAGGTTCTAATCCAGTGATGTGATTAATGATACAGTGATATATGCTAGGTATTGCGCAGTTGGGCTACCGAAGTGTTGAAATGATTGAAGAAAATTGGGAATTGAAGAGCTGGTAGGGATGAGGGATCAAGAAACCGGACGCTGTGTCATGCGACAGCAAACAATTTGGGTGCCTTGCGGAATCGGGCTTGTGGACATCGTCAGCACCCCGAATGATGCAGTAGAAGGATGAACTCACCATAACAAATGCATATGACTCCCACGATCTGGATCATCCCACTGAAGATGATTGCCCCTCTCCAGTTGTCCTGCTGCCCACTGGCGCGTAGGATCGCCCCGAATATCGGTGCTCCGGCCGTGTTTCCCGGGAGGTTGAAGACTAGCAGCATGCCCGAGAGCGTGGCGAGGTTGTGCACTCCGAAGAGGCTGGCAGCCATGGGCGCGGCGAGGGAGATGAAGCAGCCCTGTGCGACTATGAGTTCCTGTCGGAATGTTCAGGAAGAAGAGCGCACCCCGAAGAACCCGAAAACAATCGCGAACCCCATGATCCCGCCGTACGTGTCCACGAACTGCCATATGAGCAGCTGGCTCAGCCCACTCAGGCTCACGCTAAGGATGAACGCGTTGATCACGCCTACGCGGTCGGCGAGCCGGCCGATGAGCGTCCGCCCTATTGCGGAGGCGAAGTTGTTCACCGCGATGGGGACGGCGATCGCTTGGGTCGAGAGGTTGGGGATTTTGGCTTCCGCGTAGGTGGACATGAAGTAGAGCGGGGAAGGGTAGCCGCTGGGAAGAGGTCAGTCAACACCTCTCTGTTAACGTCAGATGAAGCGGAGAGACGTACAAGCAAGTACACATCATCGCCATCGCCGCCGACCAGAAGAGCGGGTCTTTCAGGATGACCCAGTCAAGCCAGACGATCTTCTTTGGCATCTTGGGCGCGCCCGGGATCGCCCGGCTCTTGAGGAGGAAGCAGCCGAGCGTCATGACGGCGCCGTGGACAAAGCTGTAGATGAGCACGGTGTTGCGGAAGCCGAGCCGGGTGAGCATGGCCCGGATGATCAGGGACGCCACTGCGCCGCCTGTGAGAGGATACGGGCGGGTTAGGATAGGAGGTACGGGGGGAAGAGGGGGAGCCCGGAGGAGGCGTACCCAGCGAACCGCCGGCGATCACCAGTCCTGTGGCCAGTGCGCGCAGCCGCTTGAACCACTGGCTCGGGTAGGACATGACGAACGGCAGGAGGATGCCCCATCCAAAGGCGGGAAGCACGCCCTGGGTGATGAACAGCTGCCAGACCTCGGTGCAGAAGGCGGCGCCGAGCATGGCGATGAAGGAGATGATGCAGCCGGTGATGACGAAGCGTTTGTACCCGCTGCGCGAAGAGGTCAGCTCAGCTCAGCTCAGCGCACGACGGCTCGGAAGTGTTGTTGAGGACAAGAGGGACTTACTACCGGTCCCCGAGCTTGCCGCAGATGACGGAAATGGGGAACATGAACTGCACCTCCCTCGTTAGTGCCATGCTGAGGGTGGGAAGGAACGGGGAGTGGGGAGCGCTACGCACCCCACAGGCGATCGACCCGAGCAGCCCCAGGATCGCAGGCGAGGTATCGGGGAACATCTGGTTCTGATAGTACTCCTGAAAGACGCCCCATACGAGCCTATGCATGCCCTTGTTAGCACATCATTGCGCACGAGGGCACTGGCGCGGAAAGCCTACTGGAAGCCGAACGTCACTGCCCGCAGTCGGTTCGCGTCAGCTGAGTGGATTTGGAGGGAGCGGGGTGGGGAGGGCGGGAAAAGGACAAGGACAAGGACAAGGACAAGGACTGACCAGCGGCGATCATCGAGCACCCGGCGACGACCCACCAGCCGCGGCCGCCCTCGGGCCAGTCGACCTCCTCGTCCGCCGGCGCCGGGACCGGGCGCTGCGCTTCTTTGTCGCACTCCGCGCTGGTCTCGGCCGCGATGAGGGAGGGCGGCTCCGAGCTCGGCTTCTCGAGCTCGGGGTCTGAGGAGCGCCGGGGGGAGGACAGGCCCGAGTGGGAGTGGGAGGGGGAGAGGGGGGGCGCAGGGCGTCCGAGGGAGCGCGGCGACTCGGATACGGGCGTCGGAGCGTGGAGCGTCGCCTCGTCGTCCGCGTCGCGCGAGGGCGTTCTTTCAGCCATGGTGGCTTCTCCTCAGGAGTCGGACGCAGCAAGAGAGAGCGAAAGCAAGCAACAGCAAAAGCAAAGCAACAAGGAGCAGTGCCACTCGGTTTGGTGGGTTGATGACCCTGGGCAGAGCTGGGTTGGCCCTGGCGCTATTTATGCCGCAGGAGGTTGAGGTTGAGGTTGCTGTTGGCGGGCGCGGTCGCGGGCGCGGTTGACAGTGGTGTGTCAGCTGGTGAGGTGAGCCTGCTGAGATAGCGACCGGCGGCAGTGAAGGGAAGGCGTGCTCGTTGCGTGGCCGCAAGACGGGGCGAATGATGATGTGTGAATGAGCTGCTGCCCATGCACTCCGGGTCGTGCAGTGGTCGAGCAGCGGGGCGATTCCAGTTTGTCAGACGTCGGCCGGGCGGGCTGAGAATGACGTGACGTGACGGGACGCGGCGGGGAGGGCGACTCAGGACGATACGATGTACGATGGAAACAATGGAAGGGGAGACGAGTCACGCTACGCCGGATCGGATCAGGAGCACGCAGGGCCGGCAGCAGCAGCAGCAGCAGCAGCGGCAGCGGCGGCGGGTCCGACGGCTCAGAGCAGAGCGGGGCGGCTTTGTAATCCCCCAGTGTCCCCCCCGGCGGGGTCGAACGCAGGAATGCGGGGACTGGGCTGGGCTGAGCGGGGCTGAGCTGAGTCTGGGCCGGGGCCTTGGCCTTGCCTGCGTGGGCTGTCGATGACAATGAAGTCGTTCTGTCATTTTGTAGCGGATTTCGCAATCTTGTTGCGTTGCGTTGCGCTTCGAGCCGAGCCTCGGTTGAGCGGGGGAGCTCGGACCGGGAGAGCAGCGGACGGCGCGGCGGGGTCGGCCGACGAGGCCAGATGCGAGTGCGCCGCGCCGGGGGTGGATGACGGATGAGGTCACGTGCTGGATCTAGGGGGGTGCTGGATCTAGGCGGGTGCTTTGTCATACACCATGCACGGCATGGCACGGTATCCGGGGCGCAGTGCCGACTCTGTCCCGCCGATCCCTGAGCGTGCTGCCAGTACTGGGCGCATCCGGCCCCTGTGCTCCACAGTCAAACGCTCTGTCCTCGGCCCTCCGCACGCAGGCGTGTGCTGCTCGTCGTGCTTGCACTCGGACGGGTGGACAACGACGATCAGCAATGCACGCCATGGCTCACACTGACACACCCGATATCGGTGGGCGGTACCCCGGTGAGCACCTCGACCTGCCGAGGGAGGAGGACGCTGACTGCCCGGGGGTGCCGCAGCACGCGCCCATGCGCTCAAGGTGCTCCAGAAGCTGCTCCTCCTCCTGCCGCACGAGGACAGGCACAAGCCCCAGCTCATCCTCCTCCACTCCAAGCCAACAACATTCCGCGACGACACAGACCGCGAGCTGCCACACCGCCAGGAGTCAAACTTCTACTACCTCTCCGGCTGCACCCTCCCCGCATCCGCCCTCCTCATCTCCTACCTCCCCGACCAGGCGGACGAGCCGGCCGCGGTGAACGACGCGAACGTGCTCTCCACGCTGTTCATACCCGAGGAGGACCCCCTCGAGGTCCTCTGGAGCCCCGCCCCGCCCAGCCTGGACGAAGCCGAGAGGGCATACGACGCGGGGGCGGTGCGGCACACCTCTGTCCTGCCCCACCTGCTGGGCGACCTGCTAGGCGCGACGCCGGATGCGCTGCTGCACCTGCTCCCCGGGCCCCCAGCCCCGTTCCCCGCCCTGCCGCAGAACATCGCCCCGCTCCTCGCCGCCGCACACACGTGCACGGCCTACCTCCTGCCCGCGCTGCACCAAGCCCGCCTGACCAAGGACGCGCACGAGGTCGCGCTCATCCGCCGCGCGAACGCAATCTCCTCGCGCGCGCATGAGCTGGTCATGCGCCTGCTGGGGCAGTACGCGGGCGAGCGCTGGACGGAGGCCAGGGAAGGCGAGATGCCCGGCGAGTGGAGGATCCGCAAGGAGGGCGATGCCGAGGCCGTGTTTGTCGCGAGCTGCAGGCGCGACGAGTGCGTGCCCCTCCCTTCCCCGTCCTGTCCCGTGCATTACTGACCCGGCGCTGCCGTTGTCCGTTGCCGTCCTCCGGAGAGCAGTGCGACGCACCAGGCCTACCTGCCCATCGTCGCCTCCTCCGTGCGCGCCGCGACCCTCCACTACTGCTGCAACGACAAGGCCTTCTCGTGGGGCCCTCTCCCGCGGGAGAACGGGCACGGCCATGTGCAGCAGTTTGATGGGCCGGGGCTGCTCGGGACGGGCCGGGGGGAGCGCGAGCAGCACGCAAATGGACATGCGGAGGAGGGGGACAAGTACTTGCAGGCCCAGGTGCTGCTCATCGATGCGGGGTGCGAGTGGAACTGCTACGCGAGCGACATCACGCGCGTTACGCCTGTGCGCCCTGCCCCCCTCTCCGTGTATCAACGCGCCCAACTGACGCACCCCCCTCCCCAGCTGGGCAACGCCGGCCACTTCTCGAAGGAAGCGCGGGAAATCTACCGCATCGTCCTCACCATGCAGACCGAGGCCATCGCCGCGCTCCGCCCGGGCCTGCACTGGGACAGCGTGCAGTACCAGTGCCACGCGACGCTCGTGCGCGAGTTCCTCAAGCTCGGCCTGTTCGTGGGCGAGGAGCAGGCCGTGCTCACCAGCGGCGTCAGCACAGCCTTCTTCCCCCATGGCGTAGGCCATTCGCTGGGACTGGACGTCCATGATGTGCCGAGCGCGAGCAAGCCCCTCGTCGAGCACGTGCCGGAGAGGAGCGCCGAGAACCCGGCCTTCTACACGTACTTGAGGTTGAGGCTGCCCTTGCAGGCCGGCATGGTCCTGGTGCGCTATTCCCCCGAGAAGTACTAACCCCCTCACTCCCGGCAGACGGTCGAGCCCGGCATCTACTTCTCCCCGCACCAGCTCGCCCCCGTCCGCGCCTCCCCGCACATCAACCACTCCCTCCTGGCGACGTACGAGCCCGTCGGCGGCGTGCGGATCGAGGACGTGCTCCTGATCACCCCCGACGGGTGCGAGAACCTCACCACGGCCGTCAAGGACGTCGCCGCCGTCGAGGCGCTTGCCAGCGGCGCTGCCGCTGCCGCGGCGGTGGGGAAGGGGAAGGGCCGCGGGCCGCGGGTGCTGGATGCCATCGAGGGCGGGGCGGAGAAGGTGCTTGGTGCGGGGCGCGGGCTGGGGAGCCGGTGAGCGGGGGATGCACCACATCCACATCCACATCCACATGCATTCTCCCGTTCCGTCCGTCCGTCCGTCCGTCTCATCACAGGCAAGGCTCCAGCTCGGTATACAGTACGCGCCGGTTCGTAGGCCAGTCCGACGTCCATGTCCATGTCCATGTACACTATGCACGATGCAGCTCAGGGCTCGCAGTACATATGCAACACAATTATCCGTATCCGTATCAGTATCAGTATCTCGCTACAGCATGAATCGTCCCTGGCTTGGGCCTGCTCAGAGCGCTGAGAGCCGAGAGCCGCCAGCACGACCCAGAAAGGAAACACCCCTTGCCTAATCCGGCGAGGGGGGGGGGGGCTCGGGGGATTGATGCCCCGCACGCACGCCGGCTTGGAGCTTGCGGTTCGCGGGCCCCCGCTTTCGGCACTTACAATTCCCTTCTGCGCTTGGGGTTCTGGAGTTCTGCGGTTCAGTGCTGGCTCTGGCAGGGTCTAGGGTCTGGACTCGGGACTCGGCAACTTACAGGGCTATCAAATCCGCCGATGAGGATGAATCGCTCGCCCGCATCGGCGCTCACACGCTAGCGCAGTAACTTGCGGCAATATATGCGCTCAGCGACACTGGGCACGAGTGTATGCGGGCGTGTTCGTGTGCGGCGGGGTGGCATTCAGTCAAGTTGTTGGCAGCAGCACGCTTGGTGCCGTGCGCGCGCTGGCGGCCTGACTCCTGGGTCTTCGGCGGGCCGGGGATCAGGACTGACCGCGAAGGTGAGGGCCCGAGCCTGAGTCCATTATACCAACGATGGTGTGATGAATGCATCGATGGCGATGGCGGTTTCGCCCACCAGCGGGCGGCGGGCGGATCAAACGCTTCTGCCAGTGGGTTCTGGCTTCGGCCTGCGGGGCTCGGGTTCCTTGAATCCTTTGTCCCCAGCAGCCTTCCTCCCAGGCCGTCCCTTAGGCTTCGCAGCTCTTCAATCTCTCGCGGGACACGCACATCCCCCGCCGAGTTCCTGCTCCGAGCTCGCTCGCAGGGGAGCGGTAGTGCTACTCAGTACTGTGGGTCAGCTGGCAGTAGTCTGCATACGCATGCGCATGCGCATTAGGTCCTGCGATCGAGCGGCGGGTTTCGGCCGGGTGCGAGCGGGGGGCCGACGGAAGCTGCAAGCTGCAAGCTGCAGGCTGGATCGCCCCACACCGCCGCCGCACCGCCGGGGCACCGCAACTAGGGAGGGAGTGGGCTCGATCACAACGCACGGCTCCCCGGGCCAGCGTATTGTACTGTGCTGCGCGCGGGGCAGCGCCCATGCTCCATCCCATCCCATCCCATCCCATCCCATCCCATCCCATCGGCAATCGGAAGCGGCAATCGGCAATCGGAAGCGGTAATCGGCGCTGCGCGTGAGACTGTGGCCTCCAAACCGACTCGGGACGGCGCGGGACGGCGGCGGCCAGTGGGCAGTGGGCAGTGGGCAGTGGGCTGCATCGGCAAAGGTAAGAAAGGTAAGGCACAGGAACGATGAGCTTCAATTCAGGTGTTGAACCGAGGCGGGGCGGGGCGGGGCGGAGGCACGGACGAATGAAACGCGGTGCCTGGTCGAGCGTTCGGCTGATTATTAGGCTGCCCGTGTCCCGACGGTAGTATGTACCCCCCCCCCCCGCCCTGGGCCACGCCGGTCCCATCCAGCTGGAGGGGATGTGGAGGTGGTTGGGACTGGGGACTTTGGACATACTGTACGACGGATTAGGGGTGTAGGCGAGTGCCGGGGATTCTCCGGGGACGGGGACGGGTGGGAAGTGCGTTCCTTTCGGCCGGACCCTGGGTGGTTCGGCGCAGGGTCGGGGCATCTGCCTCCGTGGGGTGTGGCAGGTCACGAGTGTGCGGCCGGGGGGGTCACGCCGCCCCGCCGCCCCGCTTCTGCTGTGAGCTGGGGAGTGAATGCGGATTGCGGAGTGGGATGGGATTGCGGAGGGGATGAGGGATGAGACAGACACTACTAAGTAGTAGTAACTCGGGGTGACTACGGACTGGACAGCGTGCGTGCGTGCGGGCAAGCCGGTGGGCGACACGAGCTGCACACGCTTGACGCTGACCACCACGAGCGGCCGCCTCCTCCTGCCTCCTGCTCCTGCGGTGAGTGCTGTGCCAGCGGGCCCTATCACGACCCCACCCCCCCACCCCCGCATCACTGGCAGGACAGTAGCCGGTCACCCGGGACTCGCTCCCCCTTCCTCGCTGCTGCTCCTCGCTACCCACTCCTGCTGCTGCTGCCTCGGCTCACCACACCACACCACACGACCGCCGACTCCCCACTCCGTCCTCACGACCTCCCCTCCTCCTGCCCATCGCTGTCTCACCCCCCACCCCCTCCCCCACGCACAGCATGTCCAAACCCCCCCAAACAGTCAAGAAGATCCTCCCCTCCGGGCCGCCTCCCCCACAACCCACATCCATCTCCACCTCCGCCTCCTCCCACTCCCACTCCCACTCCCACTCCCACGCCCTCGCCAGCTCACACACCCTCGCGCTCTCGCAGAGCACTGGCGCCGGGGGGATGCTCAGCGGCAGCGGCGGGAGTGGGGGGAGTGGCGCAGGCGTACAGCGCGCTGTGTTGAGGGTCAACCGTACGTCTTTCTTACTTTGGGCTGCATGGTGCGGTGGACGGGCGCTGATCCGTGCTCTGTTCTCGCTTCATATATGCGCATCTCTGCTGGCCCCCTCCCCGCCCGCCCGCCCCCTCGCAGGCGCCTGCACCTCGTGCCGCAAGCACAAAATGCGGTGCGAGGGCGCGGACGACCCGCCCTGCGCGCGCTGCAAGTCCGCGGGCATCCAGTGCGTCTTCGAGAGCATCAAGAAGGAGCACGCGCTCGACTCGGTCGCCGTCGAGCGCCTCGCGAGCTTGGAGAGGGAGTTCAGGGACTTGCAGGGCACTATGCGCGAGATACTGGGCGCTATCAAGGGCGGGGGCGCGCCGAATGGCAATGCCAATGCCAATGGGAACGGGGCGGCGAACGGGAACGGGAATGGGAATGGGAATGGGAACGGCGAGTTCTTCGCCCACACAGACCGGTACTCCTCCCACCCCCCGCCGGGCACCTCCCAACCGCCCCCCTCAGCAGGCGCACCCAGCGCACCGCCCTCCCACTCGCACCCCTCCCCGACCGCCAACAGCGGCAACAGCAACACCCAGGGCCAGGCGCAGGCACACAGCCTCATCTCCCCCGTGTACACGCACACGCCCAGCCCGCCGACGATCGCCGGGCACGGCGGCGGAGGGGGCAGGACGTACGGCCAGACGCAGACGCAGACCCAGAGCCCGTTCGCCAACGGGACTGGCGCCGCGGGCGTGTCGCCCTCCAGCGCGCATAGCGTGCACTCGCATTCCGGGCCCGTGCAGCCGCCCGGCCAAGGCCAGGGCCAGGGGCCCGCGCACCACCCGCCCATGGTCCACCCCAGCTCGACATCAGCCGCCTTCGCCCTGCCCCCGGACTCGCAAGTGCAGCACCTGCAGCACCTGGCCCGGCGCTCCCCCGGGCGGCGGCGGAACGGCACCGGCCCCGGCCCCGGCCACGGGCTGCACCTAGGCCCGGGCGGGGGGCTGGGGGACCGGGACAGGGACAGGGACAGGGACAGGGAGCGGGCAGAACAGTTCAAGAGCATCCCCACGAGCGCGGCGACGAGCGATGACGAGGGCGAGCTGCCGCCCAAGGCGCTCTTGGCGCCCATTGAGGTCCTCAGTGGTGCGTCTCTTTGCTTGGCTACGCTTGGATGCGTTTCTCTCCCGCCCCGCACGCCCAGAGTGGGCCAAGGCCCAGCCCGCTTCTGCCTTTCTTTCTGGGGCGCTGCTGTCGCGGGCGGGCGCGGCCGCTGGTGCAAGCACCGCGCCCGCCCGTGCGGCGGCGGGAGCATGTCGCCCACGCTGTTGATGTGTCCAGAAGCCCGAACCGCGCCAACCCCCTCCCGCAGACCTAGCAACGATCGCCGCGGCGCAAGCGGGCGTCGGTTCCCCCGAGGACAAGTCGACGCCCCCCGGGCCGCTGGGCAAGAAGCGCAAGCTGAACGACGGGCGCGCGTCGGCCCATGGCCAGCTCGGCGCGGGCGTCGTCTTCGGCCCGTCCTCTGTGGACGGCGCGGAGGCGGACAGGGAGAGGGAGAGCATGAGGGTTAGGGACGTCGTCGATAAGGGCGTTATCAAGGAGGAGGAGGCGCGGGATCTGTATCGCATGTGAGTCTGCTTGGTCTGGTGTTGCCCTCGGGAGAAGGCGTGGGAAGTGAACTGTGGACGGTGCTCACGCCCGTCCCGCAGATACTTCTCCGGCTGCTACCGCTTCCTCGCCGTGTTCAACCCGGACGTAGACACGTTCGACTCGCTCCGTCTGCGCTCCCCCTTCGTCCTCTGCGCCATCCTCATGGTCGCCGCGCGCGTGCGGGACGGCGGCGGGCCGCCCTCGCGCGTCCACACGGAGCTCTTCCAGGAGGCGAGCAACCTCGCCAGGGACACCCTCTTCTCCCAGCCGCAGGGCGTCGAGTGCGTACAGGCCATGCTCTTGCTCGCCGGGTGGAGCAGCAAGACAGGCTGGCTCGCCGCGGGACACGGCATCAGGATGGTGAGCCCTTGGCCCGCCTTCGTCCGCCTTCCTTTACGGGGACGTTACGCTTCGTCCGCCTTGCCCTACGGGGACTTTACGCCTCGTCCCCCTTGCTTTGCCGGGATGGGAAGGCGTGGGTGGGGAAGGACAAAGCATGCTAACGCTCTCGCAGGGCATGGAGATCGGCATGCACAAGGCGCTCCCGCGGCTCGTGGCCAAGATGCGCGCAGGGCGGTACGACCCGAACCCGGACCCGAAAGTGTCCCTCGACGCGCCGCTCGTCTCCCAGGCGCGCACCTGGCTCGGCCTGTTCGTGTTCGAGCTCCAGATCGGACGGGGAACGGGCAGGCCCGCGATGATCCGGGGGGATAAGAGCATCTCCGAGGCGCGGCAGCTCTTGACGCACCCGTGCAGCATCCTGACGGACGCGAGGCTCGTCAGCACGTGCGAGCTGCTCATGATCCAAAGTGCGTCACTTTGCTGCGTTTGGAAGATGACGAGGTGGGCTGATGGCCCGTCGCGCCAGCCCGGATACACGAGATGCTCGATGACGAGCGGGACTACGACAAGGTCGTCTCCATCCTGCGGGACGGCGGGCGGGAGATCGACGACTGGCACACCGAGTGGGATTTCATGATGAGCGAGAAGCACCCGGACGCCGCGGGCTTCTTCCGCTCCAGCGCACAGATCCAGCGCATGTACGCCGTGCTGTTCATGCACTCCATCGCCCTCCGCGAGCTGCGCACGGTGCAGGACGCCAAGGCGCACCCGCAGATGCACGAGGTCATGATGACCGCCGTGCATAACGCACGGGGGTGCATCGAGATCTGCCTCGAGGCGCCCGAGTACCGCGAGGGCCTGCGCTACGGTCGGTCTTTTCCCCGCTTTGTGCTCCCTCGCCCCTGACCGGAGAGGCAGCGGTTACGTATACCCATACGAGCGCGGCGTTCGCAGCGGCGTTCTTGCTGCGCTTTGCACGGCTGTTCCCCCAGGATGTGGATATCGAAGACTCGATCCGGATGGTAGAATCCCTCATCCGGCTGTTCTCCGAGCGTGAGTCCCCGCGCCCGCTACAGAAAGTCAAAGTCGACGAGACTGACATCCCCTTGCACTGTGCAGTCCCCGCGGCCCGCTTCGTCTTCCCCCTCCGACAGATGGTCGAGTTCACCCGCAAGCGCTGGGAGGAGCTCAAGGCCGGCATCGAGCTCCCCTCGGCGCTCGGGCGCATCCCGCCCACCCCGCCATCGCAGTTCACAAACGACTTCCAGTCGATCATGAACCCGCCCAACCCGCCCGTGTTCGACCCGGGCATGTCCATGTTCCCCGTCGACCCGAATAGCAGCACGATGGAGTGGGCCGCCGCGGTCAACATGCTAGATGGGTTTGGGCTCCCGCCGAGTATGTCAACCAACGGCGGTTCGCTTGGGTGGTTGCCGAATTCCGTGCGTCTCCCCTCGCTCATGCTTGCCTTCTCCATCTCATTGCTACTCTGCAGATCCTCGGCGACCTGGCCGTACCACCGTCCGCAACAGAAGGCGATGGGAACATGCGAGATTGGAGTCTGCAATTCGCTTTTGATATATGAACTGCTTCGGCAGCTGGTGTACTATTTCTCCCCCCATGGTGTACATGCCAAGCTCAGCATTTGGTACAAGGAGTCTTTTCTCGTCTCTCCCTATTCAGTCTCATCTCCCCTTTTGCCTGTTCTCTCCTCTTTGGGATAGACGCCAATCGTGTCAGATTTTTTTTTGTACTACCTAATAGGCAAATGACAAATGCTACAGATGGAAAGGACAACAACAGCGGTCACAGCAAAGCACACGGAGCGTACCGTACCGTAGCAGGGAGCGCATTCCTACCGGGATCTGCAGTTTTCTTGCAACGTTATGATGACGGCGCCGCGGCGGCCGCCTCAGCAGGAGCTCCGTTGCCGTTTGGTGCACCACGAGGGGCACCGCGGTTACCTACCGAGCTGATGAGCACACTGACAGCAAGAGCATGCTCAAGATCACTCACCACCCCTCATACCCCTACCACGGAACTCCCCACCCCTTTCACCGGGCGGCCCACCCCTGCCCCTGAAGCCCTCACCACCGCGTCCCCTAAACTCCCCACCCCCACGCCCCCTAAACTCGCCCCGGCCCCTGCCTTCACCCCTACCCCTGCCGTCACCCCTGAACCCACTGCCCGCACCCGCGCCCCTCGCAGCACCACCGCGCTTACTGGGCACCGTCGCCCACCCGTCCTCCGCCTCCGCCGGAGCGGGCGCAACGTGCCCATTTTCTTTCGGCAGCCCGGCGGACGTGGGCGTGTACGGCCCAGACCCGGGGCCGGTGCCGTTCGGCCCTCCTCTACCACCGCGGAAGCCCCCGCGCGCACCGCGGTTGCCGCCCCTGCCGCCGCGGAAGCCACCTTCGCCCTCGGGGCCGCGACGGAACCCGCGCTCGCCGCCCTCCACACCGCCCCTTGCGCCGCCGCGCGGCCCCCAGCCCCTGCGTGCCGGAGCACTCGGGATAGAGGGCTCCGCAACGGGCACCACGACCTCAACAGCGATGATCTCGGGGTCCTGCGGCGTGTGCACGCCCGTGGAGCCGAGGGCCGCGTGCAGCTCTCCAATGTCCGGCAGTTCGCCGTCGTCCCCGTGCGCGGCCCAGTCGATCGGCCCGGCGCTTCTTGGCACTGCGGCAGCCTATAAAAAAAACAAACGACAAAACCCGTTAGCACACCGCTCAGTGCCGAAGAGCAGAAGGGACGCACCTCAATAGCCTCCTCAAGCGCATCCTCAATAGCATCCTCCACAGCCTGCTCGATCACCTGCTCTATAACCGCCTCAGCAACCGCTTCCTCAAGCGCCTCCTCCACAGCCTGCTGGATGTCCGCCTCCTCCTCTGCCTGCGCGACGGCCTGCTCGACAGCCTCGAGCACCAGCTCCGCCTCCGCCTCAGCCGCCTGCTGCTCGTAGCTCAGGCCGATCCCCGCACCAGGGATGGGGGCAGTGTCCAGCTCGTCCGGGTTCATGAACATGAACCCGCCCTGGGCAGGGGCGGGCGCGGACGCGTAGAGTGGCTCGACAGGCTCGCCAGTCACATCCGCCACGGCTTGAGCGGCGATCGCCTCGGCGACGGCTTCTTCGTACGCGCCCTCGGCCTCGGCAGCTTCGAGCTCTGGCTCCGGGGTGGGCGCGGGGTCCAGGTAGGAGGAGAGGATGTCGCGGAGGCGCATATCTGCAGTTCGTCAGCATATATAAGCGAAATTGAATGTGAAAACGTACATTGCACCCCCTCCAGCTCGCCCTCCCCGCCCATCAGCCCGCGCATGACGTCTGCGCCCTCATCAGGGTGCATGAGCCCCCCGTGAGCCCTGTGGATCGCCTGCATCTCCTGCTCCTCCAGGCTCGACACGACAGTGCCCAGCATGAGCGCCTGGTAGAACCTCATGAACCCCAGGACGAGCTTGAAACTGTCCTCCTGCGCTGCTTGCGCGGCCTGGACGGCGGAGGCGATCGCGGCAGAGGCATCGGCTTGCTCGAGCTGGCGCAGGGTGTCCCTCGCGACGGTTTGCTCGATCTCGATGAGCTGGGGATTGAATGTTAGACGGCGAGTGAGATGTAAAACAGCGCGCGCACCTCAAGCCCTTTGCGGACCTCCTCGAGCTCTTTCATCGCTCCCTGGAGCCCGGGGAGCGAATCGACGAGCTTCTTCTGGTCCTCGTTGAGCTCGTTCCGCGGCTTGTGCGCATATGTGAGGATGCGGTCCTACCCAAACAATTAACAACTTCATACGCTGTGGTATAGGTGGGTAATCACGCACGATCTTCTTCCTGAAGTTCCTAATCCTCTTGCTCACAAACTCGACAGTGGCGAACTTTGGCCCTCCCTCCGGCAGAGTGGCCGCGCCGTCCTCAGCGATGGCCTCCCCGAGCTCGCCCTTGCCCGCAAGCAGGCTGGCGTCCACCTTACCCTGGGCAATCTCAGTCTTTCCCGGCGCATGATCAGTGAGCGCAGCAGAGACGGGGTCGTGGATGCCGTTAGCCGCGGGTGGCGGAGCGGGTTTGGTGGCCTGGGCCTTCTTCTGCTTCTTGAGCTGGTTGCGGGAGAGCGTGCTGCCCGTGCCTGAGCCGACGTCTGAGGCGGGGGCGGGCTCCTGACCCTCCTGGGCCGCCATCTACCGGATGTTGGTCAGCTGTCGTGTGCGCATATATGCACGAGCCTCTAGCACGCACGATGGATGTGGTTTGTGGTGTTCTGTTTCTCGTGAGTGTTGCACTGGGCAGTGCTTTTAGTTGTGCGGTTGCTGCAAGGTGCTCGATGCTTGCTGTCCACCGTCGTCGTCAGTGAGCAGGTGGGTGACGGGAGAGTAGCAGGAGACCCGGGCGGTGGCAGCGGGTGTGGGCAGAGGGTTGGCCAAGTGAGTCCGAGCCACACGACGCAAATTCCTGCGGAGGAAAAATCGGCGGGGAGCGGGCACAGGGCACAGCCAGCGCATACACCGACCGGCCGGTTCCGGTAAACAAGCTCAGCGAGAAACGTCATTCATCTCGGTTTGTGAGCCAATGTCGCGTCAAGCGGAGGACAGTATTGTTAGGACTGGACTACAACAACACTTCCGATTCATACATAGGTGCACATGATCATACTGTAGCAATCCTACTTCCTAAGTTCCAGTTCTTCGCCTACAATCCCCTTCAGATACTTTACTGTAATTACACCGGGCTCCATCCCGCCCTCCCACGCCCGGCATCGGCTTCCAGGAATATCTTTTCCGCACGCAAGCAAGCTCACAACTCCCAACGATCAAGCAAGCCACCGCTCAAGCTCGCCCAGGCGCTCAAAGCAACCTCGTAACAACCCCCAACCCCTTCGTCTTCCCCTCCCGAAACAGCAGCTTCATGCCCTCCTTCAGGAACTCGGGCCCGACCACAAACTCAAACACGACCGTCGCGCGGTCACCCGTGCGGAGGAGTCCCTGCGGGTGGTCGATCGAGACGATGCGTACGGTCTGCCGGACGGCACCGCAGTGCAGCATCGCTTGGTAGTTGCGCTGCATGGTGGTGTTGTGGTACAGGATCAGCACTTGGCCTTCGAATCGCATTACCGCTACCGGATCGCATCATCAGCTGCATGCTCACAGTAGTTAGACAAAGTGGGAGAAGAACGCACCTCTTGGCGGCGGCGTCCCGTCCGTCTTGGCAACAATGACCATCCCCTTCCTGACCGCCCCGCGCCTAACCCGCTTAAGCGCAAACGACACGCTCTGCCCCGCCTCAGCCGTGTCGACGGTGGCGCGCTTCCTCTGGATCGACTTGACAGTGACGTTCCCGAATGCGCCGTGCCCGTCCGGCCCGAGCAGGACCGTGTCGCCCGCACGGATCGTGCCCGAGTTGAGCGTGCCGTTCACGACGGTGCCGACGTAGGGGACCGACCAGACTTCGGTGATGGAGTACTGGCGCAGAGTCAGTGGGGATGATTAGAGCAGCCGACAGCGAGCGCATTCACCTCTAGTGGCGCGTCGAGCAGGTACTTCTCCTCGTCCCCCTGGCTCGACGGGGTCAGGTTGATGAACATGCGGAGGAGATCTAGCCCCTGTCCAGAGACGTTCGATATCAAGAATATCGGGCATATCCTGTCCCTGCATCAGCGTGCATCCCCTACCGGGGATACGGCAGCGAAGAGCATACCGGTCCTTCATGAACCCCTGGGAGATCTCCACGGCCGCCTCCCTGCTCCTGACAAACACGGGCGTCTTCCTGCACCCTGGGCTCTTGAGGATCTTCACCACGCTCTTGACCGTGTTCTCCAGCACGTTTGCGGGCGTCATGTCGATCTTCGTGATGGCGACGACGACGGGCACGCTGAGCGCGAGCGCAATCGCCAGGTGCTCCTTGCTCATCCCGATCAGGCCCGCGTTCGCACCCACCATCAGCATCACGCAGTCCGCGTTCTGGCTGGTCATCCCGTAGAGCGTCGTCTTGAGGTACTTCTCGTGCCCCGCCAGGTCGATGAACGACACGATCTTGGCAGACTTGCGGATGATGTCGTCCCACCCGAGCTTCTCACGCTTGGCCGCGCTGCCGGCGGCGGTCTCCATTCCCGCGGTGGGGAACACGGGCTCTCCGCTGGCGGCGAAGCCGAGGATCTACACCACGTCATAAGCATCAGCTGCCGTACCCCCCGAATGCCCTGGAAGCAACGCACCTCCATCCCGACCGAGCTAGTCCGTCCGCTCTCAATCTCATGCTTGTGCCTGAACAGCGCCACGCGCGCCTTGCCCCTGCCATCGTCGAGCCATCCCCGAGTCAGTACGCCCAGCGTGGTCGACTTGCCCGAATCAACGTTCCCGACACAGGCGACGCGCAGCTCCGGGATACGCTCGAGCGTCGCGGAAGGGAGGCGCAGGAGGTGGTATGCGCAGGTGGGGGTTGAGTAGATCGTCGCCATCTTCCAATCACCCATCATAGCGTATCAGCATTGCACGATGCGAAGCAGAGGAACATGAAAGCGCACCGTAGCCCCCAGCTCGTCCACAGCCGCTCGTAGCAGCTCCCCGCATCTCCTCAGCTCCTCCTCGCCCAGCGCCTCCCCCACCAGAGGCGCATCCTCCATCCCGCTCTCGGGCAGGTCGGGCATCTGGTCCTCCCTGTGCGTCTTGTGCGCTCCTAATCGCACCACGAGCTCGGAGCGCTGCAGGAGCGAAGGCTGGATGGAAGATATTACCGCGGCCAGGTTGCCTGATAGTAGTAGTGACTGCCTCCAAGTCAGCGCGCTGCTCAGGCATACAGGAGATTGGGGTGGGAGGGAGCGCACCTGGAGATCACCCGCCTCCTGCGGTATTCGATCCTCGCCCTCCGGGTGCAGCTTCGCCCTTTCCTGCGCGATGATCTTGCCCCTTTGCGCATCCACCTCTGTAATGAACGCTCGTAGAGAGGTCATATTCGCATCTGTGTCGTTCTCTCTTCTTTCTCTATCTCAGTAGCCAGCGCGGAGAGCTGGTTGGCCTGTCTTGCGAGTGTGTAGAGTAAGCGAGACAGGGTAGCATCTTAGGGTGCGCGCCGCGTCTTATGGGCGCGCTGGCCTGGCGAAATCGACTGACTCGGGCCTGCGTCACCCACTGAACCTGCAGCAAGAACGCTTGCCTGACTTGGACTGCGTAGCTATTTCCGCCAGTCTAGCCTGACTCGAAACATACACCAGACGAATTTGTTGGGGCCATCCAGATCCGCGAGCTTTGGCTCAGGAGGACAGCAACCTCGCTAGTGACAACACCGGCACCCCCTGTCACGCGGCCCTGGTCACTCTGTAATGAAGAACGTGCATTAAGCACAGCCCCTCACCACTTGCTTCTTCATTACGTCGACCAGGCGCTGACCAACATAACAGCAACATCCATGCCGATAATAATAACAGTAACCAATACCCCTACTCTTGCATGCCGCTCAAAGGTCATTACACAGAAGTCATTAGATTCACGAGTCGTGATCCTCAGAGCGACATCGGCCGGTTCAGCTTGATCTCGCTCTGCCGAATGGTCGACCGGCCTCTCTGCCCCTCCCCACCTCCATTTGGCATCAGCCTACTATCGCTCCCCCCGACCCTCAGCTTCCGCACATCGATCCTCCTCGGGCTCCTATGCGTGAACCCGGCGAACGCATATGCCTTGCGTATGCCGAGCGCGGCCGCGCCGTGCACTGCGTCCCGCAGGACGGGGTCAAGTGTGCCCTCCGCGGGGAGGCCATTGGCGGGCGCGAGCGGCTGCGTCATCGTATGTCAGTATGGGCGATTCTCGGTGCGTTATTAGAGCGAAACACGGAAGGGTAGCGGGGAGAACAACGGAACAAGAGTACTACTCGGCTCCCTCTCGCGTCTGGGAGCGGGGAAAGGGAGAAGAAGAGCGAAACAGCGAACAGTCCCTCACCTCTGGCTCGATGTCAGCGTCAAAGTGGCGCGTGTCGTCCGGCCTCGTCAGGCCCGGCCGGTACGGTGCGCTACAATAGCGGATGTGCCGCCAGTCGATGCCGACGAACCAGGGATGTGCCTATCAACATCCGCCGTGAGCATTCACATCTGACGCCCGTGCGAAAATGGGAAAGCACGGCCGATACTGCAGGTGGAAGGGTGTTACGCAGCGACATGCCTCGAAGAGGCAGGTCTGCGCTCCTCGGCGAACACATGTACCCTCAACGAAACGCTAGTCGCAACGCACCTTGATCTGCTCCGCCCCGTCCGAGACGCCCAGCACAGGCTGGTGGAAGAACCCGCTCCGCCGGTTGTACCCAGCCACAGCTGCTCCCCCTGCAGCGCCAGCGGCAGACCCAGCCGCGGCCGTGCTGCCCCGCACGCCCGGCCCCGGGCTGACAGAGCCGAGCCGATCCTCGGCCTCGCAGATCAGGCGCTGCATGAGGTCCACCGCCTCCCGCGAGACGCGGGGCCGGGTTGGGAACTGGAGCGCCTGTTTCCAGTTCAGGATCTTCTGCCGTGTTATGTGGCGCTGTAGCAGGGGGATCAAACACCAGTGAGTCAGCGTTTGACTTTGGCAGCGAGGTGCATACGGAATGGCTAATAAAGGGCGGATATCCATACCTGTTGTCAGAGAGACGTGAGTCAGCAACGGTTTGGGTCCTGCAAAGAGACGCGACGAACAAGCACTCAAACATGATGACGCCGAGACTCCAGTAATCACACGAGTATCCATACCCCTGGCCTGGGACGCCCAACACAGTCAGAATAGCGCGGTCTGATGCTAGCAGCGGCAGTGAGGGCGCACCTCGAATGACCTCCGGGGACACTTCGGCAAATAAATCATCGCGTCAACAACAACTCATCATTCCGCAGACCGAGGCCGGACATACTATATGAATTCGTGCCGCAGCTGTGTGGCACGCGTCAGCTTTCACGCGCCCCGGGGCTGAGCAGCAACACGCACATGGAATACGCCAGCTGGTGATGTGCGTTAGATCCCGCGGGGGTGTCAACATCGAGTCTCGCGTGCGAAGGGGCGCACCTTCTTCCGGTTTCGCTCGCGCCATGTGAATACGCCCTCCTGGCCCGCCTCGCCTCCCATGATCTTCTCCACCTCCTTCGGATGGAGCCGCCGGGTGGCCACGCTGTCGTCAAAGTCGTTTCCGTCAGCCAGGTCGATCCCGTACTTCCTTAAAAGGTCGCGCCGCTGCTGCTCGTAATCTGCCAGAACAAAATGGGTCTCCCGTTTCTTCTTTTCCGCTTTTTGAACCAAAAGCATACAGGAGGTCTCATGCGCCCAGTGCAAGTCCGTGCTGATAAGCAAGGCGTCAGTGTCCGCCGACGCTAGCATCAACATATCACACTGACGCTAGTCCAAAATCGCTCAGCTTGATATGGCCGTCCTTGTCGAAAAGGAAATTCTTCGTAAGAATGTCAGTAGACGCTGCCGTCAAGCCCACGGAAATTACATACATCTGGCTTGATATCACGATGGATAAATCCGTGTTTGTGACATTGCTCGATGCACAGAATCATCTATCACCCTTACCAAGATGGCAAACGGTATTGTACCATTGGGACGTACCTCGGCGACATAAAACTTGGTAAAACTCTCCTCGAAGACATCGCGCTGGATGAGCAAATTAAGCAAATCCCCCCCGCCCATAAATTCCAAAACGAGATAAAGCGCATCCTGATCTTGAAAACTGTTGCATATAAGCTTCTATAATTAATTGACGAGTCAAGAGGCAATATTACTTGCCTGTAGAATAATCGCACGATCCAGTCTGTCCCGCGGCTCGATCCGGCCAGCGCAGCACTCTTCAGCACTTCACGTTCCGCGCGAACGTGGCCTTCCTGGCCCCGGCGGAGCATGTCGGTCTTGCGCATCTAATGCAGAGACATCAGTTTGGTCCTCGCTTACATTCGGGTACAATGAATAGCCTCGCCTGTTTCATCGCGTAGAGTTCGCCTGTGCGTTTCTCCTTAACCAGGTAAACGACACCGAATGCACCTGCATCGCCACGCATCGCGTGTGGTAAGCGAACCTTAACAATGATCAACGAGACCATGCATAACGTACCATGTCCAATCGTCTTAAGTCTGATGAACGCAGAAACATCAATCTTACGTCTCCTCTCTCGCAGGTACTCTGTCTCATTCCTCCTCCAACGGTCTCGCAGCGTCTGCTTCTGGGTTTCATCCATATGCAGGCTATCCATCTCTGTCTCGAAAGCGATCCTTCGTTGTTCACGCGACGGACGCTGCCGAAGAAGTGGGAAGTAGATGTTTTCAAAGTATATGCGCGCGGACACCGCCTTCTCCAGAGTGATCAGCGAGGGAACAACGGGTCTGGAGGTGGTTCTCGCTCTGAAGACACCCTGCACAGTCGGAATATTCTCCTTATCGGCATGACGGAACGTTCCGGCGGCCCTGTCCTCGCGCTTGTGAGGTAAGCCATCGACCGCATGCCCTGAGAGCCACGCATCCTTGTCAGGAACGGGCGGGGGCACGGATCCAGTAGTGTTTGTGATGAGCGAGCTGCCGCCGTTGACGACGCGCAGCGGAGGGCGCGGTGCCCCAGGTATCGCATCGGGTCGCATGTGGCTGACGACCTCGGCAATTGCTCTCGCCTGCATCTTCGCCCGGACGACTTCCTTGATGGGCGCTGCCCACGATGGATCTGATGGAAAACAACCGGGTTGTCGACAATAATACTGAGACAATGCAATGCTCTCCCGTACCTGCGACCTTGCCCTGACTATCCGGACCCCATCGTTTCAGCAACACCTCGGCCTGCGCGACGTCTGATGCGTGGACCAGATGCGCGAATGCGGTAGGCGAGGATATCATATCCTTGCTGAGCTTGCGTCTACTTGCCGCATTCGGAGCCCTATCAGCGACTCGAACATAGCCCTGGTTCTGTGCAGCCGCAGGAGGATTCTTGCTGAGCACCGCTCCGGGTCTTGCTGTCGCTGGAAAACGACTGCGCGACGTGCCCCATAGCATCGCGGTCCTGGGGGTCGGGATCATCGCCAGTAAATCATAGAAGCCCTTGTGCAGGAGCGTGCCACCAGGGAGGACGCTGGAGTATCCACCTCCATAGTCCATCGGAATAGGAGCATAGCCTGCAGCGTGCACAGGCATGTCATGCCGCAGAGGTCGTTGAATTCCGTTGGAGCGCGAGTAGACATCGGCAGATGAGTACACAGGTCTAGCCATTTTCGTTGGAACCTCGGATATACACAGCGCGTGCGAGTGTACGTGCTCCTAGATGGCGGTCAAAGGAGTGCTCGTCGCTGTGCAGCCGCATCTTTTTATTATTGAGACTGCCTCTGCTCGCCATCTAGGAGACGTTGACGCAGGTATTAGGAGAAGTCGAGGAGTGGAGATGTTGCCCCTATGTAAACCCCTGAAAAGAAGCGGAATAGTGCGGGAGGAACAAGCGACGGGATTACAGCCTAATTGAATTGAGCGGCGCGGGACCCGGGTAAAGACAAGAAGAGGGGGTGAGATGAAAGGGTTCGCTGTGCCTCCGTTATCTTCCTGTGGGATGAATTGTCATTTGATTTGGACCCGGCGGTTATCTCTGGCTCTTTTTGCGGGCATTTCGCCCAACCACGTGGATAGCACAATACGGCATCGCATTCTCGTTGTGGCGCTTCACTGCTCAAGCACGCCCCGGAAACAGCCCTTTTATTATTATCGCAAGGCTAATGACAGAGTTGGCACGGCGGAGGCATATCGGGTTCATCCTGGACCATTCCTCACTTATCCTGACCCTGACGTTTGCCGTCCTGGGAGACCACCTCCGCTCCCGCCCGTCTACTGATACGACGACCTCGACACGAAGAACCATCATCACATCGTCCCCCCCCTCTCCCCATCAGCCTCCCCTGCTTCTCCTCCCTCGTCTTCTTTTTTCGCTGCATTCAACCCCGCCCGATCCTTCTCAACTTCCCATCACCCGCTGCGCAACCCACTCATTCTCGGCTGTTGCAAGCGTGCACCTCCCGGAACTTCTTTCGTCTACCGCGCCTCTGGGTATCAGCCCACCTTCGCCCGCGTCTGATCGATATCTGCTGCTCGGGACGAAAGATCTCTCTTTGGGTCTCTGCCGTCCCGCTGCCTGGCCTCGTTGTCGCTCCGGCCAAGCAGTCTACCGCACATCGATTATAGTCTTTTTTGCCCTTCGTTAATTTGTCATCCTCCCCGTACATTCGGGAATCTCCTGCTGCATCTGGGAAGATATTCCCCCGCGGAGATCAGAGGCGATAATTAACAAGTGCCTGACGCTCGCCATTGGCTTATCGGTGGTATTTTCTTCATTTTCTCACGAAGGACCCCAAGAGCTTGGTCCTACTGGATGTCGCGCGCTGTCCTTTGGCGCCCTCATCACCATCATCACGCGACTCCGTCTTCGCATCAGCATCAGCATCAGAAGAACAACAAGCCAGCCGCTATTGATTGGTACTCCTGCTTCATTTCGTCGCGCATCGTCCATATCACCACCCGCTTTCATGAATCTCGGCTTTGTCCTCGCTCTCACCTCGATTCTGCACCCATTTAGCAGACACTGACTGGGCGCAACCGCCACCACTCAGCCCTCGCCCTCACTGCCATCTGACCGTCATCGCTCGCCTTCCCTTCCCTAACGGCTGGTGAATTTCATTCATCCCATGCCGATAGTACCCTCCCAGGACCTTTCGTTCGTTTCTAATGCCACGGATCTCGAAGGCGCAGCTCTCATGCCAGGGATTGCTCTCGACCATCAAGTCTTGACCAGTACCAACTCGTATAAATTCCCACCGCACCTCCAACTGGTACCCGGCCACGCCCTCACCGCGACGCGTCCGCTCCGCACCGACTCTCCCGTCTCACCAAACTCGAGCTCTGAGGGTCCCTCGCCCATGCCGCCAGAACGCAATCCCGTCGACGCCAATCGCGATGCGGCATTTACTGCCTCCACCACGCGGCCGAGTACGGATAACCGACCGAATCCAACAAGCTCACCAACCGTCCGCAATCATCCTTCCCTCCCGCAATCTCAAGCGCGATCACCAGATGCTCCCCCGCCGGATCGTCATCGGCCCATGGTACAAATAAGCCACGAGAGGCACCCGATGGAGGACCCTAGCCCCCGTCAGCGGACGCCTCCCACGACCATGGACGCACCTCTATCGCACATGCGTTCGACCCAGGCGATAAATCTATCGCATAGCCCGACGGCGTCGTACTCGCGCATGCCTGGCAAGACTGAACCACCCGAGGCCATTCGAGTCTTTCCTCCGGATCTCAAGATGGACTCGGTGGCCCGCAGCGCCTATTCGGCTCACGACCAATATCCGGCGCATGGTGAGTCAACGTACCGCAGTTCTCGAGGCGAAGACTCACATCGCGTTAGACGCTCGATATTCCGGTCCGCCACCGAGTCAACCATATCAGAATAGCGCTGCGCCTTACTATCCCGCTCGTTCGCCGTCAGGGTATGCCTCAAACGCTCCGCAACGTTCGCCCCACTCTCTACACCCTGCACAGTTGTCGCCCACCATTTCTTATCCCGCTCCACCGCGTTCAAGCGGCAGCAGCCATCCCAGCAACTCCCCTCATAACACAAATAGGTCGCCCCCTTCGCGCGGAGGGAACCAATACGCCGAAAGCCCCCATACCCCTGCGAATTACCAGCTGCCGAGCCCTGGAATGGAGACTGCATCGTCAGGAAACGACAACAGCCCAAGCCGTCTACCCAATGCCATTGGTGGGCGTCTGTTCACAAGCCGAACCTTGCCGAATCCCCTGCCGGGTGGGCCTGGCGGACCGCCAAGCGACTCCGGACATCCGTCGGCAGCCTCAACAGGCGGTCATAGCAGCGTTAGCTTATCGCCGGATTATGAGCGGCATAGCTCCTCAGGCGACGACCTCTACTCGAGTGGGATGAGCAGTGCCCAGTATAGGGATACACTTCTACCCGACGTGGTCGAGGCATACGGGCAGGATGCTGGTGAGCTGAAAGCAAGACGGCATCGGACAACTCCGTAAGTACGGCATATACGTGGGTTTGATCCATCTCTAACAGTGAAACAGACGCCAGTTCCAAATGCTCACTCAGGTGTATAACCGAACTGCCTTTCCTTCTACGCAAGAGAGACTGCAACTAGCAGAGCGTCTTCTTATGCAGCCACGCCAGGTTCAGATATGGTTAGTCCAAAGTCGCTGGTCGCTTTGTCCTTTGCTGATGTGGGTATAGGTTTCAGAACCGCCGTCAACAGGAGAAGAATCGCGTGAATCGCGGTGTTCCCAACCCTCCCATGATGCATCGTAATGTCGGCCGGCCCCGTGTCGAGCGGATTCCACATGAAGGAGGCCCCGAGCAAACCAGAGAATGGATATTGCGGGAGGCAAGAGAGCGAGGGCCGGATGGATACTACTCCCATTATCCTGGGTACGGCCCTCCTCCTCCTGGGTACGGCCCTGCTCCTCCTGGGTACGGCCCGCCCCCGCCTGGATATGGGCCTCCTCCCCCTACACATGGCTATGGACATGGGCATTTACCACCGCCTCCTCCCCAAGATTACGGCTCACCGCATCACCGTTACGAAGGCCCGCCGCCTGGTCCGTATCCTGGCCCTCCTCCCCATGCCGGTGGTTACGGGGCATCGCGCGAGTATGCGCCACAACCGAATCCTGGTTCTTACGGCCCTGCTCCTCGCAGGGACTATCCACCGCGTGAGTATGGAGCTCCACCGGTTCGAAGTGGCAGCTCGCACTATCCTGGACCGCCGCGCGACGCGGACATGTACGAAAGATATGTGAACGAGGAGCCCAGACGTGACGAGAATGGCAACGGGGTTCGCTAACAGACCCCGGTAACCAGAAGGACGATCGCGAGCTGTATGCATGTGTTGTTTGTATTCTATGTTCCGTTTCATTGTAATGCTCTGCTGAAAAAGTAGGGCCCGGTGTATTTTTATGCGCTGCCCTACTTCGGTTGGGCAAATCGCTCCTCCGCTCTTGTCTCGATGTGTTTCTTCTTCACTTCCTGTACAAAGGTTATACTCTAGGGGCTGCAGGTGTCTTGCAGGAATTCTGTTGCTCGCCGATGTATCGTCTAGCCGCATACCACTAACTACCACAATGTAGAGAGATATCCTTTTGATAGGGCGTTCTTAATCGTTAAACATGGTTTCACATTGCGTCCCACATTTCGAGCCATTACATACCGAGGAGAATCATGCGCCACAACCCGACCACAATTCAAGTTCATATGCTCTGCCGGCTCTAGCCGGCCGTCTTGGCTCCCCACTTCATCCCAAGGCCGCTCTTCAGGGCAGCCTGCCGTAAAATAAGCGGCCGCTGTCAGAACTGTCAGAAGTCCCGGGACTTTTGAGTTCCGGCACAGCCGCTAACTCCTTTTGTCTGCTGCGTCCCCGCACTTTGGTACGAGATGCACATCGGCGGTGTGGCCCAAACGTCGAAAGTTGACCACGCAGTGCCATGGAACGTGCCGGCTCAACAATGTCAAGAATGCACAGGCATGCACCGCAGTCACGCGGGGAAAATGCGATAAGGACCGTTGGGTCTCGGGTTTGTACGATCACGTCCAGTCAAAAGGAAGGCAACATCGCGCGACCGCGTCGCTCACGTCATCCGAATGTGGCACTGAGATTCGGGCGAGGGTGGCATGTCTTCGGGGACCCTGACGCCGATTGGACAACCAAACCCGACACGCGCGGTTTTTGCTGGCGATTAGCCTAAGATGAATTAATCGCATGCCCTGCGGTTTAACGTGTCAAGGTCCCACCCGGGGTCCGCGGCCTAATTTGGCTGAACGCCGAGTGTGGAAGAGATCGAAGCGGTTGCTGAGGAAGGAGTAACAGGGGAGGTCGATGGCGCCTAAGCCAGAAGGAAACCAACAGAAGATGGACGTTCTGGGGCTGCCACTATACTTCTGGCTCAACGGTGATGCTCGGAGATAGGTGGTGTCCAGGGTAGCCAAAGGGTTTGATGGCAGGGCTTCGTAACAAGGGGGGGTACTGCTCACTAGTTAGACAGATATCGAGCCTTCCAAGGGGACGGTCACGGGGACTTCCGCGTCTAGTCCAATTCAAGTTCTTACCCACAAAGACCGATCACATTCTCCAAGGATAGAATGGGCCACGTGAGATAAGGATTGGGTCCGCTATGCTACTTCTTGTCGCCCCTACGGTGTGCAAGGCTATCCTGTGGAGTCCAGATCAGGATCGAAATCAATACAATACGACGTTGAATGTTGTGTGCTTCTTGCGTGCTCAGTGCATGCAACCCATCTGCGCTTGCCATATGGAAGACCTACTTTAGTTCCGCACCTTTGCTTCACTGGTGTATGGGGCCTCCTTCGGGTCATGTGAGCCGGGTTATCGCATTTTGGCTAATCGTGAGCAGGGAGCAAGGAGTGGCCTCTCGAAATACGGACCGGACAGAGTCATGACACCAAGACACGCTTCCCGGCGAGACAAAGGTGCCAACACGGCAGACACCACCCGTTTTGAATCCGACCAAATGGGGGACCGGGGGTCATATTACGGCTTGGCCCGCAATTGAATTGAACGATATGCGACAAGCAGCCGGTCTCAGTATTAATTAATCCAGGAACGTCATTTTAAGACGAGACAAAGGCGTATCGTAGATAGGTTATCACGGAATGGTACAGGAAGACTGGCGGTCCGTCTGAAACCGCAGGGTGAACATTGGCTCCACGTCGTCGTAAAAGCGCCCAAAATCACGACTGATAAGCGCCTCCCACGCGCTTATCCTGCCGGTTCCTGCCGTGGCTTATCTAAGACGGAGGCTTTCAATTCATGCTCAGTGGCTGTCCGTTTTATGCTTGCGTAAGTGCCACGCGGAATGACGCGCTTCTCCGGTCCCGTTCAGGGTAGCTTGTGATCGAGAAACACGATCGATTCCTCCGTGACTCCCAACACTTCGGCTCTTCCGCGCGTCGACTCACGACGAGAGAGCTGGATGCTCCCCCGCGCCGCGCGCATACAACGATCTGGAGCGCGTTATACCAGGATATTGGCCATGTCGAAGAGACCGCTAGCGATCAGCACCGCATCCTCGCCGGCCAAGAAGAAGGCGAAGAAGGATGGCGCCGGGCAACAGAGCATCTCAGCCTTCTTCGCGTCTCCGAAAGCTGCGAAAGTTGGCGCGACTACTTCGACTTTCTCAGAAATCAAAGGGACCGGAGGGAGCCGACAGGACCCGGTGGAGGTGCTAGATGAGGATGAGGAGCTAGCACGCAAGCTGGCGGCGGAGGAAGGGATGGACTTGGACGCCATACGGGCAGAAGAGGCGAGGTGGAGAAGTGCGAACGCGGCTGTTGCACACGCCAAGGAAGTGGTGAAGGATGAAGATCGTTCTATTCCGTCCCTAAGAGAGGAGAGTGCCTCGCCGAGCAAGACGGCACCAAAGCAGCATATCAACCTCGCCATGCCGAAGTCCAAACCGACCATCATGACGTTCCCGGATCTGCTGATGGACCCGTTATTGACAACTCCCGAGGCGTGTCAATGGCCGAGCGCAAGAGTACCCTTTTCATTCCTCTCGCACGCTCTGGAGTCCTTGTCATGCACCCGGAGTCGTATTCTCATCCTCAACATCCTGACAAATACCCTGCGTTACATCATTGCCCATGATCCAACCAGTCTCACGGCGGCGGTATACCTACTGTCGAACTCTCTTGGTGCGTCTGATTATGTCCAAAATTCGGACTGTCTCTCATACTTACATGATATCCAGGACCCACGTATCAACCAAACACCGAGCTAAACATTGGCGGCTCCGTCCTTTCGAAAGCCCTCCTCCCCACGACATCCCTAACCGCAGCTAAACTCCGCCAGCTGTACCAGAAACACGGCGATCCAGGCGATGTCGCCTTCTACGCAAAGGCCTCTGTGCGAACCCTCATTCCGCCATCACCGCTCACCGTCGAAGGCATGTACAACAAACTGCTGGATATAGCCGGGGCGAAGGGGCAGGGCGTCGTGAAGCGGAAGGAGGAAATCATACGTGGGTTGCTGGTGCAAGCGCAAGGAGAAGAGGTCCGATGGGTTTATCGTATTCTGTCGATGAACTTGCGCGTCGGTGCTGTTCGGAACACGCTGCTTCAAGCTATTGCACGGGCATTCGCGTTGTCTCCATCACCAAATCTGTCCCAGAAAGAAGGCAAGGAGGAGTACGTGACGGAAGAGCTGAGGTCCCAAGTCACTGCACCACCGGAAGGCAAGAAAAAACCACCACCCGACGCAGCAAGAGTCAAGGCTACCGATATACTGCTCAAGGCGGAGGGGACGGTCAAGCGGACATATGCGCAACACCCGAACTATGGGCATATCATCAACGGGCTGTTAAATGGGCGATTGGGCGAGCTGCCAGATCGAGTGCCGCTCAGTGTTGGTGCGTCTGCCCGATTTTCCTTGAATATATGCGGCTGTCTCACGCATCTATGCAGGTGTCCCCTTGTTGCCGACTCTCGGTAGCCCTATGCGCAGTCTCGAGGAGATCTACGACCGCCTGTCCGGATTGCCTTTCAGTGCTGAGATGAAGTATGATGGCCAGCGCGCACAAGTGCACGTTTGTGTCCTTGGTTCAACTCACACGCACGCGAACGGATCTGCGAGCCCTATCAAGGGCAAGGAAGGGTCTGCCAATCAATTTGTAGTGGATGTTGGAGATGGGAGGAAGGCGAGTGTCAAGGTGTTCAGCAGGCATCTTGAGGATATGACGGATAAGGTGTGCTTGCTACGCACGGTCGTTGTCCTAATTCTGACATGCTGCTGTATAGTACCCGGACATCTTAGCAATGCTCGCGTCCATCCTTGCCCGAGACCCATCACTTGAGTCGTTCATTCTCGACGCTGAGGTCGTTGCTCTCGACCCTACCACCGGTGCGCTGAAGACGTTTCAAGAACTCAGCAATCGCGCCAGAAAGGATGTCAAGCTGGAGGATGTCAAGGTTTCTGTCGGATTGTTCGCGTTTGATCTGCTATACTTGAATGGCCAGGTATGATCAGAGCTTGCAACGATGGGACAGCGTCTAATCTGCCTCTAGCCGCTATTGAGTGAAACGTTCCGCCAGCGCCGCGCTACACTGCGACAGCACTTCCCGCCGTACACACCGCAAGACGTACGGCTATCAGCAAGGCTTGAATGGGTTGAGAATGTTGATTCTGAAGATGGCGAGGAAGTGGTGCTGGAGTTCTGGGAGCGCGCTGTGGCAGGAAAATACGAGGGGTTGATGATCAAGATCTTGGACAGCGGCGAGGTGGTAGATGACGAGCTGGGACCTAAGGCTGCTGAAGAGGCGGCTTCGCCGAAGAAGCGGGGAAAGAACAAAGCGGGAGCGGAGGAGGAGGAGACCAAGGAGAGGGAGAAGAAGAATGGATCAAGGAGGAAGCCATTGCCTGCGACGTATGAACCTGGTATGCCTTGCCCGACCTGTTATCGTCGTCAACCTTCTAACCGCCTGGATGTAGACAAGCGAACTATGGCCTGGTTGAAGCTCAAGAAGGACTACGTGTTGACGACTGGTGACTCGCTGGACCTCATTCCGATCGGAGCTTGGCACGGCAACGGCAGAAAGGCGAGCTGGTGGAGTCCGATCTTGCTTGGGGTATGGGACGAGAATGAGGGGAGGCCGGTTGCCTTGTGCAAGTGCATGAGTGGTGTGTCCCAATCATGTTCAGCCTGGGATATCTACTGACGATATGCAGGCTTCACCGATCTCTTCTACAAGTGCTTGAATGAGAGGTACCGGGAAGGGAGTGACACGTGCTCCGGGACCCCACTGTGGGATGTCGAGACGGGTGGATACTCGCCAACTGTGTACTTCAAGCCGCATGAGGTGTGGGAGGTTCGAGGTGCAGAGTGAGCATCGTAATGCTGCCTCTCCATTGACCGTGCTCACATCGTCCCCAGCATCACCGTCTCTCCCACGTCTGTCACTGCTAAAGGGCTGATCGACCCCGAGCGTGGCCTCAGCCTTCGCTTCCCACGATTCATGAAGCTGCGGGACGACAAGCGGATCGAGCATGCCAGCACGCCGGAGGACATTGCGCGCATGTACCGTAAGCAGGACGGGCGGGTCGGAGGGGCCGGCGGCAAGGTCGCGCCCGGGATGGACGACGGGGAGCTGGTTGATGTCGAGCTGGAGAGCGAGGCTGCGGAGGAGATCGAGAGCGAGCGGGAGGAAGACAAGGTCCAGGCGAGCGCATGACGATACCCTAATCTTGGCTGAAGCAGATCCGTGCAATTACGATATTCCATTGTACACTAGCCCACAAATTGCTGCAACGTATACTACAATGCAATGCGAAGTCCTTGAACAGCGTCCCTCAACAGAACAGAAACAGATCAGAGCTTGCGCGTCCCCTTCCTCCTGACGCTCCGCCCGCTCCGGCTCAGCGTAGGCCGCCTAGCGAACACCCTCCTGACGCGTTCCACAACAGGCGTCTGGGCGTCTTCCTCGTAGTCCAATTCCAACTCCCCCTCCGCCTCCCCGCGTCCATCCAGCTCCTGGTCCTCCCACTCCTCATCGGACAGGGTCAGCCCGCGCAGAACGGCGTTCACGTCCGAGTGGAGGGGGCTGGCGGAGCTGGGCGTGCGGGGCTGCGGGGGCAGGGTGCGGGAGAGCGCAGCAGCGAGGGCGGGGCCGAACACGGGCACGTACGCCTCTGGCCCTTCCTTCGGCCCCTTCCCAGCCAGCTCAGCCCGCCCAGCACCAGCACCAGCGCCAGCGCCAGCGTCAAACGACCCCCGTCCCGAGGCCGGCGGGGTCGGCAGCTGCTGCGAAGGGGGGCTCAGCAGCCCCTCGACCTCGCGCCACAGCTCACTCGGCTCGAACGGCGTGTCGAGCCCCGGCCCCGGCCCCAGGCCGTCTGGGAATACGGTCGACGTCGGGAAGCCCGCGCCGCTGCTGCCGCTCGACTCGCCGGCGAAGACGAGGATGTTGTCCAGGTCCAGGTCCAGGTCGAACTCGAGCTCCATCTCCGGGTCGAACTCCCGTTCCGGGGTGCTGCCGTAGCTGCTTCCGCCCGAGGGAGCGCCGGTGCTGCTGCCGGAAGGCCCGGGAGCGAGGGACGCGGGCACGGACACATGCCTCAGCGCCGGCCGGCGGTGGACGAGGCTGCCCCCCGTCGGGCGCGCGAGCGGGAGCTCCGCAGCGAGCTTCTGCCGTATCCGCCCGGGCGACCGCGCCTCCGCCTCCGCAGTCGTAGTGATGGGCGTGTCCTCGTCCTCATCGTCCAGCTCAGCCTCGCGGCCGTTCGCGTTGGTGGTAGAGGAAAGCACTACGAGGGAGAGGGGCGGAGGAGCCGCCCGTCGCGGGAGGACGCTGATCTGTTCGTGGACCATGGGGCCCTGGGCTCGCTGGGCTCTCTGGGGCTGGGCGGGCTGGGCGGGCGGCGGCGGGGGGGTCTTGGGCGGCGTCATCAGGCCCAAGGCGTCCTGCTGGCCCTCCTCCTTCCCACCGGGGGCGAGCGGGGCGAGCAGCTCGCGCACCTCCTCCTCCAGGACGTCGCGGTAGTGGGCTTTCTCGCCGATCGGGCTCTTGCGCCGCGGGGGGGGGCCGACGGGGAGGGGTAGGCCGGAGAGTTTGATTGGCGGGAGGTGGGGCTTGGCGCTGGGCGCTGATGTGGAGGGACGGCGGCGGGTTGAGCGGCGGGAGAGGGCGGGGGCGGGGGCGGTGGGGATGGTCCTCATTGTGGTCGTGGTGGGACGGGAGGGGCGGCGGCCGGGGATTAGCGAGGCTGGGTGGCTGCCTGCTGCGGCGGGAGCTGGGGTGTAGGCGGGCGCGGGCCCTGCGGAGCCGTACTGGTACTGGTACTGGTACTGGTACTGCTGCACGGCTGCGCTGACGGCGGCTGCTGGGGCCAGAGCGTGGGCCGGAGTATAGTACGGTGGGCGAGGGGCCGGGGCGGGGCTGGAAGGGGCGGCTACGAGCGCCTGTGGGTCCGGGCAGGGGACGAGGACGGGATGGTGTGTGTGCACTTGGCCGGTGTAGACTAGTGCGGCGGCGGTGGGGATGTGGCTCGGGGAGGGGGGCAGGCTTGGCTAGGAAGGGGAGGGCAAGGGAGAGCGGGTCAGCGATGGGTCTGGGTCTGTGGGAGACGGAAGGACGGGTGGGGACACACCTTGCGCGGGGAGACGAGCTTCCGCCGGGGCCGCGGGCCGTACAGCACTTGGACCTGGGCGGGGGCGGCGGTTGGGGCTGGGACTGGGTGGGTGGGGTTGGGGGCTTGAGAGGAGGCGGGGAGGCGGGAGAGCGGGCGAGGGCCGCGTGCGGGCGGTTGGCGCGGGGCCATTGGGCGGGTGTGCTGCTGCTGCTGCTGCTGATGCTGGGGGCAGGATGTCCTAGCGGGACTCGGGGACGCACGCGCAGACTTGGGCTTGGGCTTGGTGAGCTTCGTGCCGGCCGGGATCTTCCTCTGCTGCTCAGACTCGCTCGTGCCAGCCGCGGGAGGGGCAGACGAGCACGGGCGCGGGAGGTGGGCGGGCGGGGCGGGGCGGGAGGGCCGGACGGGCGCGGGCAGGCGGGAGATATACGCGCTCTGCGCCATCGGGTGCATTCACTTGCGCCGGGCTGGGACGACAGGCTGAGAGGGCGGGGCAGAGGGTGCCGTACCGCCCGGCGAGGGGGGGAGAATATATGCGCCTGCTGCGCTGTTGCACTGTTGCACTGTTGCAGTCGCTGCGCTGCATTGCGGATGGGGACGGAGGTGGGGGGGCAGCTGTGGATCCGGCTACGCCGACCGAGACAGTCGGCTCACCGCTCACCGCTCACTGCACCCGCGCCCTTCCTCCCTCGCCTCCCAGTTTACCCGCTACCCAGCTGTTACCCCGAGACACCCCACCCACCCTCCCATCCACACCACATCTCACCCACCCATATCGTTCGAGATATTCGACCTCCAGCCAGCTGAACAGTGGGAGAATGAGGTGGGGTGAGGTGAGGGAGGCGGTGCGCGCGAAATGAAAAAGTCAGGGTGCGATGCGACTTGGGCGGTGTCGAGTCGGGCGATGCCGATGTCTCGCGCTTCCCCGCGGGCTTGCGGAGCTTGGACGGTCAGAGGCTCGCCCTCGGGTGATTTGCAGCTATGCGATGAGATTGGAAGTACTTCCAATGTGACTGGGCGATCCGACTCAGGAGGCTGGGGACTGGACTGGACTAGACTGCACGGGGATGCGTGCTCCGTGCTCACGTGACAGCCATTCCCACTGCGTCCGCACTGCGGGGTACCGGTGCGCCTGACCCCCTGCCGCAACAACCCTAAGAATGGTGCACTCGACCACCACGGCCTGCGCCCGCCAACAATGGACCAGACCAGACCAGCCTCCTGCTGCTATGTATGTATTCTGTTCTGTTCTGTTCTGTGCTGCTGTACTGTACTGTATGTACTGTACTCCATGGTCTCACCTACGTCACGGTAGTCCTGCCTGAGGCCCAGAACCGGCGCTACATAGCAGCTGTCACACCGTACTGTACTGTACCGTACTGTGCGGTAGATGGCGCATGGGGCGATAGGGGATCATGCAATACTGGAGTAGATTATCCTTGTCGTGCTCTGTGCCTCCCCAGCCAGCCAGCTGGGACAACCCAGCCTTGCACCGTGCACGTGACAGCCTTGTTTCCGTGCTCCGGTGCTCCAGAGTGGGCAGTGGGCAGTGGGCAGTGGCAAGTGCTCCATTACTCCAGTGCGGTGGGCCAGAACTAACACACACCACTGTACTGTACAATGCCAACGGCACCCAACACTCCTGCACACAAGTCTGCTAGCCCCACTCGAGCTCCGCCAACAGCAACAGCAACACCAACCGGACGGGCCGGGACGATCAAGCGGCCCGGGCCGGCGTGGCTGGCAGGAGCGCTCTCGACCACAGGTACAGTACCGTTCATCCACTGCCCGCCGCGGGATTCGTCCCGATGCATACAGCATTGTAGTACTGTACTGTACTGTACTGTACGGGTCTGCAGCACTACTCCATATTTCAGGCTTGGCTGGGCTGGGCTTGACCACTTGGTCCCATGGGCTAATGATACCCGGCCGTTGCCGACTCGACTACGAACGCTGAACTCCGAACTTGACTAGACTCGACCCGATGTTGGACGATAGACTTGAGAGTTCTGCACCGCACCGTGACTCAGCTCTCAGGTCTCAGGTCTCAGAGTGGAGGTAGGCCGCGGGGGTGGCAAGCTCCGAAAGCAAGCAAGCAAGCGCTTCTGGAAGCGTGAGAGATGATACAAGCCAAAACAGGAGTGAAAAAGAAAATGAAAGAATTGAAAAGAAACATGAAAGAAGGAGTGTACAGTTCGGCTCTGTTCTGCTCAGTACATCAGGTGGTGTCTTACGGCACAGGAGGGCTGCTCGGGAGTCGGCACTGAACATATTGTAGGTATGGTGGGACACGAGAGAGAGATCCTGAAGGGGGCGTGACAGTGCCCACTGGCACTTTCCGGCTTCTTCCTGTCTCCGGGCAAGAAAATGCCACATATCCATGCTACTCTTCCGAGGTGCAGGCGCACCGCATGCCATTACTGTAGCACGACGGGGGACCGTAGTCCGCCATCCGGCGAAGTACGGTGTTGACAGTTGCGAGTTATCTTCTAGGATACGCTTGTATTTGGCTCCGTAGTCCAGAATGCGCGCCGGCATGAAGAAATCCAGAATACGCTCCGGATCCATTTATCGGCATCGGGCATGAGTAAGAGCTCTTGCCATCCATGGGCGCTTTCCCCAGATTGCAGCAAGAGTACGAGATCACGTGCCTCACTCAGGGATGGTAAATACCCGCGCTTTGGGGGACACGCAACTAGTCAAAACACTCGTGTCAGCAACAACAATGTAAACCCAGTAAATTAACAGTGTAGAGATGCGCGACCACGAGCTGATTTATGAACTGAGAATTTGAAGAACGAAATTTAATAGTGTTGTATTGACTGAAAAGCGACCAAAATGACGGCCCCTGTAGGTGATGGACCGCGTGTCCATGTCCTTGAGAGGTATGACCTCACGTGTTTCTGTTTGCGGGGAACGCTGTCGTTGACAAGAGCTCCTTACTCACGCCCAATGCCGACAAAAGGATCCGGAGCGTATTCTGGATTTCTTCATGCCGGCGCGCATTCTGGACTACGGAGCCAAATACGAGCGTATCCTAGAAGATAACTCTGACAGTTGCACTCATTGTGAGGCAGCCAGAAAATCATTCACTCTATCTTGAAATTTGTTGCAAATGGATGTCCTTTGCAGCACAAAACCGTGCTCCCATCTTACCCATGTCTCTTGTCAACGCAACAATAGTATATTGTGCTATAAATGATGAAACTGTATGTTCATGAGCTCGAGTCGCTTGATACCGTACCCACAAAACTCGCCTTGATGTCTGATTTTTCCGCTTCAAAAATAGACAGATATATGCATGCTGTGAAGAGCATGTAGTTTCAGAGTTATATGGCAAGTTGGATACTGTCTTGCTACTTCGCAGTGTGTGCGCTTGTCAAGAAGCGGATGGCGTTTTATGGTGCGGCGTCATCCGGCGGATTTTCGCTTCCGAAAACGGCATCCGTGCCTTTATGTCTTCTCCGGGCCATTCATTTAGCGCACACCGGTCCGTCAGGGTCCAGTACACGGAGCCGGAGATTCTCAGCGCCGGCGCCACACCGTCCTCCCTTTCTCGCTCTCTCTCTCTATCCTGGTCCAGTGATGAGACTCCCCAGGTCCACGCCGGTCCACGCCGCTGCCAGCTGCCAGCTAGGCACGCTATCAGCGTCCCCCTGGTCCAGCCACGTGCCGGGCTGTGCCTAGCCTCGTCCTTCGCAACCCAAGTTCGCAAGGGCGCTGATACTGTGGCGCCGGCCAAGGTCTCGCTGCGCATTGCACATCGCACATCGCTCTCCGGTCCAGGAAGAGCGCTCGGAACTGGGGCGAACGCCCTCCGACACCCGGTATGGTAATCCCTATCCTTACAGACGTCCACCGATCCAGCGAGCGCCGCTCCGCTGACTCGATCCCAATGCCAGGACGCGGCCGCCGAAGCAGCGTGCCAGCGTCTCTCTCTCTCACGCAGTGCGCGGTTCCTGAGCGCGCTCCACCACTGAGAGGAGGAACGGACGGACGCCTTCCCTTTCCGGAGGGCTCCGGAGGATGTGGGAAGGGTTGGTCGGATTCTGCATAGCGCCGGCTCTGATGGAGATGTGACGGTGAGCTGGAGTACGGAGGTTGGGTGGAGCGAGGGTTGTCGCTGGCGCCTATGGTGGGCGTATCGGGCGTGAGTGGGGAGGGTACAAGATTGGCAAGGGGTGGTTCACACGGTTCAACAACTCAACCCGCTCCCCTCATCCACATTAACACGGCTCCAATACCCTCTTGCCGCCGCACTTGTACTCACATCCCCACCTCCCACTTATCCCAACTCCAACACAACACAACAATGTCTTTCGGCGACGTCGACTCCACCGACCTCGAAAACCTCTTCTCCGACATGAAGGTCACCTCCTTCGTTGATGACCTCACGCGGCCACTTCGCTGGGTCGCCTCGGGTCTGCCTTCTGCGGGGAAGACACAGCGCGTCGTCGTCGGCGCCTCCTACGCTTCGGGTGAGCCGGGTTCGAGAAGGACGACGCGCCAGCAGCTGATCTCTCAGCAGATGCGAGCATCCGACCGGAACAGAGCATGAGGGCTCCTTTCCCGGTCATGCTGCAGAACAAGAGCTCTCGATAGATGCGGGCCCCTTGGTAAGATGCGATTTGTACGACTCACCCACACCGCTCTGACCATGCGATCAGCAGAAAATAGACAGTAATGTGGCTTAAGCACTGCATCGGGGGTCATACCGTTCAAGAGTCTTTGTCCGCGGTTCTGATTGTGATGCTCATTTATTGTGGTTTCCCATCGTCTCTTCCTCCTCGAGCTGTGAGACAGTATGTTATCGCTCGATATGTAAACTGCTCCTATGTGTATTGCGCTCCCATTGTGAATGGACCCAGTACACACGAACGGAGGAAATGAAGGTCGAAGTCTTGAAGAAGAGATCACTTCTCCCATTGACCCATCCGCTCCCTGAAACAAGCACATTACCCTTACTCCTTACATGCATGGCTCGGCTCTCCACTGGCTCGGCTCTCCACTCGAATGGTATGCACTTCACTCAAAGAAGTCCTAAGTAGGCGGTGCATTACCGAGGATCTCTCATGCGAAGCATGGGCCCACCGAGCACCAAGCAGATGGGATCAGGTTCTGCATCATAGCACCGAGCTGGTCAGATTCTGATGCCTCGGATCTCTCGGCCCTACCAATTTCTCACGGCCTCAGTGCAATTAAGCAGGAATCGCGTAGAAGCAGTGCCTAATATCCGGTAGGCACGTGACTGCATTATTCCCAAACACTCCGATTCACTCCTGAAACCGTGGCGGTGCCGTCCATCCCTGAACATCGGCGTCGTCTTGTGCAGCGCATCCCCACCTTCCGGCACTAGAGTACTGCACACACGTGAGTCGACCGGCGAAGCGCACTCTGTTACAGGTTGCCGAGGAGCGGCACATGCCATACTCTGTGCTTCGGTGGTGTACCCAGGCGATGAATGAATGGAAGACACAAATAATCCGATGCTCGGGCATACCGGGCACATTGCTACACGGCAAATGACTGCCGCGTAGGCTTCTCGCCTAGATGTTTGCGTGGTGTATATAAGGACAGCTGCTACTCTCACGGTTTTCCATCAACTTGCAAAGCCCTCAGGCAAGCAATTCCCTCCTCTCCCCTCTTTGTTCAACGCACTTTCGTGAACAGTATCCGTTCAACACTACCAAGCTTTCATTGCTGCAACATGTCTTTCGGCGACGTCTCCTCCACCGACCTCGAAAACCTCTTCGCCGACATGGAAATCATGCCGTTCGGCGGTATCACCCGTCGCTTGCAATGGGTTGCGTCTGGTCTGTCCATGATGACAAAGGTGGACTACAATATCATGCACACGATAAGGAGGACAGGGTCCACGTGTACGCCAATTGTCAGGCACAGTTTCCACCGAGTGCTAACCATGGCTTATAGACTCCTTGGAGAGCCACTCGGCATCAAAAACAACGCCTGTTGTCTTGGGCGTAAGCACGAAATAAGCGAGCATAAACATGCGGAGTAAGCATCATACTGGGTAGGAGATTGATCCCTCGACGCCCGCTTGCTGTTCTTACCATGCCCGCAGAGTACATCTTGTGACTACCTTCGCACGACTGAGATCACCTCCCTTACCCGTCACCCAACCCACTTGATACCCACTGCATTGATGAGAATTTGCTGCCGCAGTAAGACCATCGCAAACTTCAGGACAGTTTTGTAGCACATCGGATAATTCTAGATATCGACGTCACACCAATACAGTCGTTTTCATCTTTCGTGATTGGTGGACCAGAAGGTCCTGGACCGGCGATCTGTTCCAGCAGTGCTTTGGAAATATCGAAGAAACGTGGGAACCCGCTGGTCCAATGAGAGGGTAGATCGGGTCAGTGGCTATGAAGAAGCGATAACAAACTCCGATGCGATGCCTGATGAAGGTCCTTTCAGCGGCAAAAGGTCCATTCAGCGGCAAAATGCCCTGCGGGATGCTCTTCATAGGGCTCGCAACCGCGGCGCGACAAAACGCCGGACGACGGTGTGATCATCCCGCACAAGATCGAGGGTCCAACAATATTCACCAGTGCTTGCTGCCATCGAGTCCACACTCCCGACTACTGTATTTCTGGCATCGTCGCTTCTCAAACCTCCGATCGTTGTTGCGGGATCCTGCCAGCTCATTAAACGGAGGATTCAGTCGATACACTACGGAGGGTGGACCACCGGATCTGCGCCACCGCCACAGGAACGCAACGAGGTCCCAACGCCGCAATATCGCGTTATGAATGAATGCCTTCTGGATATTGCTGCGGTACACGGTTGCTGCACTGGAATCATGACGTCTTTGTGCTATATCAGCTCCGGATGGTTCACGGTTTGGCCGGTTGCTGTGTATCGCGGACTGTGGAGTGTACAGCGGCGCTGGGCTATTCCCAAGCGCCGACACTGTTCCCTTTGCGGCTAGGGACATCTATGCTGAATGAGCGGGTGGTCGTGCTTCAGCTCTGGTATAAAGCAACGGAGAGCGATCATGTTCTGCTAACACAGAACCGCGCAAGTCGCCTTCTGACCCAGCCGAAGGCTTGCGCATCATCAGCTTCTAGAACCATGTTGCTCTCGCTGTCAGCTCTCCAATATGCTTCCGATACTGTCAAAGTTGCCCATTGGATAGACCGTGCATCCATGGGGCAACCCAAAAGCGTCCATATCCCAGTGCAGTGGTTTAAAGACAGCATTTATACGCTGTATCTCTTCACCAAGGCTGATTACCACACGTTGTTCTTCCCCATCGTGAGTGCTAGCAGAGCATAGGAGAGAGGTTCCTGACAAGACCTTTTTCAGCTGATTTTCGCTTGTGTTGCTGGACCAGTACGCTCGCCATTCCACTTTACCGCCGCGATAGCATGGACATGGCTTCATCTGCTGCAATGCAACATTTCGAACCAGTACCGCTCCGTCGCCGAAGACGCTGGCAATAAGTCATGGCGACCCCTTCCCGCCAAACGCATAACCCTCGAGCAATCGTCCCAGCTGCATGCCGCTGTCACCCTGCTGTGTCTCCTTGTTTCAGCACCTTCCGGATGGCGAATGGCACTGGTCAGTGTCACCTTGACGGTAACTACGATCCTCTACGATAACCTTCGCATGTCGGCGCACTGGGCGAAGCGAGTGATCTGCGTGGTAACCGGGTACGGAATATTCGAGTATGGGGCTACCAAGGTCATTGGTGCGTGTGACTGTGGTCAGAACTTTTTATCCCGTAACTTAATTCACTATCTTAGCTGGTTCCGTCCCGCTGGACAACACCGCATGGGCCGCTATTGCTAGCTCACTCCTTGTCATCGCCACCACCGCCCATGTGGGCGACTTCCCTGATGTTGAAGGCGACATTCAGGACGGCCGCTGGACCATCCCTATCGCCTTCCCGGAAATCTCCCGCGTCATCACGCCCATTCTCATCCTTTTCTGGTCTATGTTCATGGCCCTGCGATGGGAGCTGGGACTCTTCAACGGCGTCTCCCTGGTGCTTATGGGCGCCCTGGTGGCTTATCGCAACCTTGTCCTCCGAGATTGGAGCAGCGACAAGCGTACATATGTTCTCCATAGCGTAAGTTCGGCTCTCCCTCGACACCCTGACTCGTGCTGACAATCACCTTAGATGTGGCTCTTGACAATTCATCTGTTGCCAATGCAGGCTCGGTGGAACATGCTTTGCTATTGACACATGAGCGGTCAGTGTGCTTCTGCAGCTGCATATTCTTATAGTTATTGTATCATTAGCAGATAGACGCTCACTTGATCGGTACATAGATAAGCTGTCTCTGCGACCTCATGCTCGCTATAATTGGGATGCTTTTACCTATTAGGCGATAGCTTGATCACCCGACTTCTCGAGTCTCGTGTTCAAGAGCCGCAGTCCGATAAGAGAGCATTGGTGAAGAGGTGTCATTTTGTTTCGTCTATTGTACAGATGAAGTACGCCTCATGCCTCGGTCGGCTCTAGAACCGGATCCTCTACAATTGCTTGCCGATCGCTCCTGTAATAGAAAAATTGTCCCAAGACCTACTCCATATTTTAGTTGGAGTGCACGCAACTTAACGAGAGAGAAACGCACAATGAAGTCCAAGAATACAGTAAGACCACTCCCTGTCACCAATGTCAACTACGGCACAGTACGCGTGAAGGAGAGTCGCACCTGCGAGCCAGCTCGAGTTCGCCACCAAGTACTGCCACTGCATGCTCTTGATGCAGATCGAGAACACGTATGTCACATTCCCCGCGACAGCAAAGATGAACAGCGCGAGGGACAGCCCGGAACACTTGGTCTCGCGATTCTTCAGGATCTGGGGGATGCGCGAGCCGACTGCATTCCCCCCCACCCAGCGGTCAGCGGAGGCAGAAGAAGACAGGCGGAGACGACAACGCACGATACAGGACGGCACTACACCATCCGATAATCTGGGTTGTCCATCCCAGCTCTTCCCCCTCATCTGGACTCCCAGGAGAGCCCTCGACACCATGGTCCACACTCTTGCTGATCCTCCAAGCGATTAGTCCCGTGCCGACCACGAACGCCGCGGCGAGGGAGTAGATGACCGTGCTCCTCCATGCTTTGGATCTTGGATCAGGCTTGGGCTCGGAGGAAGGAAGTGCAGAGGACGAGGAGTCGCCGAGCAGGGGAGAGCTCTCGGAGGGTGTGGGCGCGATGGGGCCGATGTGCGCTCGGTGGACGTGTCGGTAGTAATATATCTGGATGAGCAGCGTCAAGTCACACAGAGTGTACTATGCTCCTCATCAGCATTTTTATTGTAGTGCATTAAAGACGAGGAGACACACGTAGATAGCCAGGATGATGACGGTAGGGATCAACCCTGCCATGAGGGCACCAACGAGGTTGCACAGGTCGCCTGCGAGCCAGATCACCACGAACCCGACGCTGAGACCTTCTCCAGACTTCAGCGTATAGTTCTCATATATCTGTGGAGAGTAGACGATAATCCTGCATCGTTGTCAAACTTTTGGTGAATTAGCGAGGGAGAAGGGGCGTACCAGCAGGCGATGGACATCCATCCTGCCTGTTCTCATCATCAGCGAGCGGCTCTGCTACGAAAGGACGAGACACACCACACTGCTAAGCTCATCATTGATTGCCATTTCCCCTAAATTACATCCGATCCTATGATAAAGTCTATGTCGACCGGGGGTAAGAGAGGTTCCTGTGCCGCTCGCTGGCTGGAGCGGGAAAATGAGAACCGGGGCGACGGAGGGTCGGACGTCATTAGGGTACTCCGGCGTTGCGGCTCCGGTGCTGCGGCTCCGGAGATGGCAGAACTTGCTCGACATGAGTTACACGTTTCTCTTCCCGCGCTCACCTCGTGCTACTCGTTTTCTGGATCGTATGCGGCTGAAGACGTTGGACAAATCTGGCGAAGAGACCGGCATGTGTTTCACCTCGGCTGCTGTTCAGGGCGGCTGTTGCTCGGCCTTCAACAGCTCGACACACACTCACCGAAGTATCCGGGGCGAGAGGAATCCCGCCAGATAAGGGAATATTCCGACGAACTTCAAGAGCAAATCGACCCATTAGAGAAGAATCCATATGACCTGGCACACCGAATCCGTCCGATAGTAGGGGAGATCCACCGGATGAGGGAGGGGAATCGTACGATATGGAGAGGAGACGAGAAGGTACTGTATGTACTGCACCTCCTCCCCTCGCGGAGCACATCCCCAGGCTAGCAAACTCCCTTACCCTCCTCTTCCTTCCGGACAGACGGCTCCATGCAGTACACCGTGCCTGCCATTCAAGTGCAAGCCGGGTCGTTAGGTACCCGTGCACTCAAACTCCCTCTCAAGGTGCTCCCCTTCGATATCGCGCTTAGGAGGGCAGCCGTCTGCTGACCCGTCCAGAGGTCGAGGGGCTGGGGTGGAGACCGACACATACAAGGGCTGACAGCAGGGAGGGCAAGGGCAAGACTCGCAAAGGCGAGAAGGGTGATGAGCAGGCGCTGCATGATGGAGGTTGTGGGTGTTCTGGTGTGCTTGTAGGAGATCGACCATAAAGGAGGTATGTAGCTTATAACTGCTAGGCAGAATTCGCCTGCTTGTCTCCACTGGTCCAACACCCGAGTGGTACGATCCCCTGCTTCGAATTGTGTACAGAGAGCATTATCATACTCACCTTTACCTGGTGACATCATGCTCAGAAGTGAAGGGAAAAGCAGATGGTTGCAGCAGGATAGCAGTTCAAAGGTGTAGATGCCGGTTCTCAGGACACCAGAAGCCAAAGAATGTCCCTAGTTGGCATAGATACCGTGACGGCCGTCTACCTTGCCAAGGAAGTGTCTTTGCAGAACATTATTCTATTCGATGCTGATTGATAGGGAGCATGTCAAGTGAGCAAGCAGGATGACGGTCGTCGAAGGGAGTTGTGAGTGTACCGGCGTCGACACTTGGTGCAACGAGTGACATTCCGATGCCGAGACTTGGCCAGCTTTCCCTCCCGATTCGAGCCTTGCCATACCACCAGACCCGGCCGCTGCGCACGCCAGCGTGGTGCTACGTAGTTGCTCGCGATACGTACAGCATGTACTGGGCCGACTGCCGACCTGCGAAGCATGGTGCCTGATCTCCTTGTCACCCACTTCTCCCATGTTCCTTGGTCCTTAATCTAGCCGAGCGGCTGACTGCGCCGGAACACGAGTCTTCTCCCATGATCACACATGTTACCCATACTGAAATTACTCAATGTGTACGCTTGTGTCCAGCGTACAGCCGAAGGATAAACAGTTTCTGACGCCTGGACCTCCGATCGCTGACTGGGTTTGGTGAACTCGGCATGGTGTACGCTCCTGAGCCACCAGGGCCTGCTGACTCCCTTATCGGCCAGTCGAGGGTCGCCGTTGCCATACGGTTGTATCCAACGTGCTTGAATACATGAGTAGTGGCATACTTATATAAGGCGCCATTGCAACTGCTGCTCATGCATCGCCCCTTGCACCTGCGACGGAAGCAGGAGTAAACGAGTAAAGAATGCGCGTCGTCCTTACACTCGTTGCCTTGCTGTACCTGCTGGCCGATCTTGCCACTGTTCAGGGCGCAGGCGAGTGATATACTTCTTTGTGTAGAGTTTTACGTGGCTGATACTGCTGCGACCTGAAGCCATAGATTCGTCCCCTAGAGCTTGGGAAAGGGAAAGTCACGCCTTTCAGTGGAATGAAGGTATTCTAAATTCAATCTTTGGCTTAAACCCCCCGCTAAATGGTTTGCTGCAGTTGATCTGGTGAAGCGCGACCCCGAGCCTCTGGCTGAGGCTGCATCACAGGAGGGCATTGTCTGTATTGTGAACCCTTGCCCCGGGAGCGATAAAGAGTATTGAGGATATGCTCTGGTGGCGAGCGGGTCGTCCCGTGCGATAAGTAGCTTGTAGTTGTCGCAGTGGATCACTACTCCTGTAGCCCTAAGAGCTCTCTGAGCGTCATAACGTAGGTGTAAGGGATCCCTAATAGGGACTAACCTTTCCTAGAAAGGAAAGGTTCACTGTTCTACAGTATTCGGATTTTCTGTATCCGAGAACGGGTTACACGTAGCGCGGCTCTAGGCCGCAATTTTCTCTTCACTCCCTCTTAGTGCACACAATATCATTGTATTAGATCTACTCTAATTACAGAGATTCAGTGTACTACTGAGGGCGAAAGAGCACAGACTCTTTCACTTTTTTACACTACTCGAGACCGGAGTGTATTCTCCAATTAGAGACTTACCCATCGTTGGGTACTATACCTTGTTAGTGCAGAACGCTCTGCTCGAATGCGCGGCGGGCGTTCGACGGACTACGGTCCTACCTGGCATCAGGGGGATCGACCACGAGTACGTGGTACTAGCGCGCAACGCGCTTTCCCAAATGGGATGCCCAGCATTGCTGGAGATCCGACTTCGTCCCCTTGGGGGACGTATCGGACAGACCCAAACGTTTGGGGGCACGGTCAAGCAACCGACAGCTCAGATTTGAGCAATCATCAGGAAGATGATGATCAGCGAGGTATCTCGCATTCGGCGAATGCCGATGAGAATGCGCCTGCTTCAGAGGAAGCGGATGAGGTCCATGGGATGGACGAGGAGTCATTGGCTCAACAAAACCCCCGTGGGGTTATAGATTCTCTTTATCGGAGTTCCGATTGGATCTGGCGGATCGCTAACGACTATGCCGTTCTTATGGACGCACGTCCTGAGCAAGCTGCTCATTACGCGCAGCTCGCGCAGGAGATCGCTCAAGCTTGGGTTGAGGCGCGACCAGAGTCGCCCGCGGTAATTATACCGCCGCGTGCTCGCCAGACGTCGGGAGAGACCATATCGTCCGGACGCGCGACGATACCGCCTCCTGTAGAGGCCTCACAGCGACGACACGTCGCACCAGCAGAAGCGTCATGGGCACGAGCTGTCCCTACGCTATCGACAGGACGACCGAACACGTCGTACCCTTCCGTGGGGTTTGTAACGCCGAGTAATAGATCTGGCGTGAGATTCGGGAGAGTCCCGACTACGGCCGCTCCCTCCCAGAGGGATCAGACTGACCTCGGCACAAGCGCGTTGTTGCCTGAGGCTCCTCTCAGGAGGATAACCCATTGGGTTGAAGCAGCGAGCGAGCCACCCCCTGCGACCCTTCCTTCTACAAGGACAGGCATTAAGCCTAAGATGCCTGATGATCCCTATGGAGGGGATGCGGATATCGACAAGTTTGTCGAATTCATAGCCACGCTGGTTAGGGCGTATCACATCTGCGGGATGACTGGCACTGAACATAGCGCTTGGCAAGTGGATGCCATGAGCCAGTATCTTACTGGAGAAGCCCATCGATGGTTTGAAGCCAACGTTGAGCTTGGACTCTGCCCGAGGCAGTCATGGACTTTTCACAAGTCGTTTGGGGGTTATTCCACAGATTCTTCTCTGCTGAAGAAACGCATAAAGCGTACGTGGAGTTTGAGACCCTAGATCAGGGTAGACTTTCAGTTGAATCACTGAAAGACAAGTTGAACAACTTGTTGGGGAGGATGCATGAACCTCCGAACCCATATCTCATTAAGAGAAGATTCCTTTTGGCTTTAACAAAGCCGATCCGTAGAGTTGTCCTCCAGGGAGGATTCAACCCGGATGTCGATTCGTTCGACGATCTCTTCGCGAGAGCGATAGAGATAGAGCGCGGATTTGCGCTTGCCAACGAGGTTGACTCGTGGAAGACAACCGCGTCTAACGCTGTGCCTAGTCCTAAGGCCGCAACTAAGCCCGTAAGGACGCATGTTGCTAAAGGGAAGTCGTATGTACGACAACCTGGGCATTTCAACCGCTCATTCCGAAGTTCGGGATACGGCGGGAAATCCCCAAGTACAAGCGGTAATACCGCTCCTCGACCAAAGGATAACAAACCTATTGGTTCAACTCCGTCTGGAGTGAAGGACCCGCGACCCGTCGCAACAAGCAAAGATCGTTGCTTTCGTTGCCAGGGGACTGGACACTGGGCTAACGACTGCCCTCAACGCAAGTCTGTGCGTTTCGGAGGGTCCGGACCTCTAGGAGAGGATGAATACCTTGACGATGATGGTATTCATGATATACTCACCAGCGGTGATAGCAACCCCGTCGCTGAATCGCCAGAAGGCGATGAACGTACAGAATTCCCGGATGGGGACCAATGGGAAGACGAGGGAGACGACCCTCAGGAGTCTGGAGACTCCTGCTCCTCAGATGGGGACATACCGACAGTGACGGTGCGGGCCATGACAATATGCCCGCTTGGACCACGAGTGGTCCGAGCAGCATCTGCTGCTGCGAAGAGATTTAACAGCCCTATGAAGGGCGAAACGCCAGAAGAATGGCGTAGTGATAATACTATCCGCCTTAAGAAAGGCCAACCTCGACGTGATGTCGATTCATCACCTATTGAATGCTACGTTACCATTGGCGGACACACCGCCCGAGCGCTGATAGACAGCGGAGCAGAGATCGATACGATCTCTGCTGAATTCGTAGTTGCGCATGAGATGCGCTATATCCGATTGGATACTCCCGTGGCTCTTCAGCAAATGAGCCGCGGGAGTCGTACCGTAATCAACTACGGTGTAAACGCTGACGTCAGCGTGGGAGGTGATGTTTTCGAACATTATTTCGATGTCGTCAATACAGACGAATACCAAGTTATACTCGGTCTGCCTTTCTGTAGGCGGGTCAGGATGATCTTGGACATCCAAGCGAAGAAATTTCAGCTTGGAGGCGTCAATGGACGCTGGATCAACTCCGGAGGAGTACTCACGCCTGGCGTAACCCTGCCTGTCCAGCCAAGGCAGGTAGTCAAGCGGGCAAAGCACGCTAAGCAACCAGGGAGAAGACAACCCAAGGTTGTACACGCCAGGATGGCGAAAATCGCAGACACCGCGATAGCAACGATCGCACCATCTAGTATGGTTGAGCCTACCGCAGCTAAGCTGCAAGGCCTATCCGCGGTACCGCAAGGCAAATTGGATAGGATCAGGGCGATCCTGATGTCTGAGATTGTCGATCTCATAGGGGATATCCCCCTGGTTCTACCTCCACTACGGAAGGTGAACCATAAGATCAACTTGGTTGACGACAAGGCCGTCTATCGGACTAGACGTCCGACTTGTCCGGATGTACACCGGGAAGAGCTTCATGCGAAGACTCAACAATATGTTGAAGCAGGATGGTGGCAACCTGCACAGACGCAGAATGCTCTGCCGATGCTTTGCATCACCAAACGCAACGGAAAGCTGCGAACGACAGTAGACTGTCGAGAAAGGAACAACAACACCATAAAGGATGTTACTCCGATGCCGGATCAGGACGAGATTCGTCGCTGGGTAGCGAGATTCCCCTTCCGATCCAAGTTGGATCTACGCAACGCGTTTGAGATGCTCCGAGTGGAGCCGGATGACGTCTGGAAGACGTCCTTCCAAAATCCTTTTGGGACTTACTTAAGTCTAGTTGGACAACAAGGGGATTGCAACCTCCCTGCGTCGTTCCAACGCATGATGATGGATATCATGCGTGAGCATTGGATGCTTAGGGTAGTTTGCTACCTTGACGACATATTTGTCGTCGGATCAACCTTGGAAGAGGCGATTGCCAACCTGAGATTGATCTTCGCAATACTGCGAGAGCAGAAGCTCTACCTGTCCGAGGACAAGGTGGACATGCTATCTCCCACGATTGAGTGCCTAGGGCACAAGATCACGGATGATGGCATATATGCCGATGACGACAAGATGTCTGTCATACGCACTGCGGGATTCCCGCAAGACGCTAAAGCCATGCAGCGTTTTCTAGGTATGGTGACCTATCTGGCACCATACCTGCCGAACGTGGCTAGGTTCACTAGTCCGTTGTCTGCTTTGACGCATCTGCGTCGACCATACTTGGTCACTCCCTTGCACGAATCGTGCTTCAAGAAGATACTTGAATTGGCTACGCACTACCCAGTGCTTAAACCAATTGATCCGTCCAACGGACAAACGGTATACGTCATTGTTGACGCTTCCACAAGTGGAGTCGGGTGCCTATATGGGCAAGGTATGAGCTGGGACAAAGTCCACCCAGCTGGCTTCCACTCGAAGCGATTTACCAACGCCCAGATGGCGTATCCTACATACCAGCAGGAACTATTGGCCCTATTGGAGGCTCTGCTCAAATGGGAAAGCCAATTGATCGGTATACCGATAACCGTTTGTACGGACCATGAACCATTAAGGTACCTTCAATCGAAGGCGACTCTTGCTGGTCCAAGAGTTACTCGAGCTATCGAGTACCTTCAGCGATTCAATATCGCTAAAATACAGCATGTACCGGGGGAACGCAACATAGTTGCAGACTGGATGTCTCGGTCAGAAGGACCGAAAGGACCAGTATCCGCGGACGTGCGGAATGACAAGGAAATGGACACCTTGTCCGAAGCTCGAATAGCTGAACTACTCCCAGTAGTGTCGGTTCGTCAAATGACGACGAGGTACAGAGGGACTAAGGTCCCACCTCGGGAGCGTGTCGAGCCGCGAATTGCGGAGAGCGAGAGGATCAATGGGCGATTGACCTCTGTTGCTCAGACGCCAATACAGGC
>KV424079.1:0-67370 GCA_001632435.1 Calocera cornea HHB12733
TGAATAGCTAGTACCACAACTTGTAGTAGATAGTATAATGGGATCTTGTTGATTTCTATCAGAGGAGTGTCGCTTGTGAGAGACGAGATAACGCTTGTCGATAACGCGGGATAACGACTTCGGATAACGATATTTGGACAGGGGGAAAACGGCAACTCATATTCGCTACCTAGACAGCATAGTTAAGTAGCTACGGGATTCCTGTATATTCCCAGGCACCAGGCACCAGGCACGAAGCCGTTCCTGGTACCTGACCAAGTGAGACTTGTGTAACCCGGAATCCGTACGGAGCGTTATCTACGTAACGCCCCTCTAACGCTATGTCGCCAATTGACAAGAGAATCGGATGTACAGTAGTTATTTGACCAGGAGACCCAAAACGATGCGCATATACTTACCTCCTCTGACATGCACCAGAAACAATGGGCCACCGATGCTCAAGCACCTCAGCCTCCTGGACAAGGTATTTTCGTGTGACTCTCGGAGGTAAACAGCAATGTGACAAGTGTGACGTGACGGGTGTGATTTGGAAGAGAGCGTGACAGTTTGAATTGGAGTGAATGGAATAACGCGCCCCCAAATCTATGCAATCACGATGCGCCATCGGTTTGACCTTTGAAAAGGTCATAAATAGGCACATTTTCTGGTGTTTTGCCCCCAGTTCTCGACACTTCCCCCAGGTTCTCAACCTTTCTCCGAGTCTTGAACTTCTCGCCATACCACTCCTCACTATGACTCCTCAACAACAAGACTCTCTCCTGGAGAAGCATGCAACTGTGCTCCTCCTCAAGGATACGCTTGCGAAGGTGAAGAAGAACGCCATCCTTCGCAGCCATGTCAACAAGGAGAAGCTGGAGAGCACTATACAGAGACTGGAGTCCGAGGTCCACGGTAGGCGCATATATGCTGCGTTCTTCACTGTTATTCCTGACCCCGCAACAGACGGCCTCAAGCACAAGAAGAGCACTTCAAACAAGGCTACTCCTTCCAAAGGGGCCTGTCGCAGCAAGGGCTGCAAGGACGACGAGAGTGACGAGTCGGATGGCGAAGAGTCGGACGTCTACTCCGATATGCCAGGCAAAGCACAGGTCACGGAGGACGACGAATACGAATTGGCACACTACTTGGCATCTGCTGCGAGCCGCCGGAAGTGGGGCAGCTACGATCAGAATGACTGGGTTGGGTTTGCCGCACGGGTACCTGAATGGGAGGAACGTTCAGAGGACGACACTTACCATGTGGCACTTTAGAACAAGAAGCGCAACCGCCGCGGTTGGCGCAACTGGTACAACGGGAACCCCAAGCGCAAGGAGCGCATCGACTCCCTCGTTGCCGAGTACAAGAAAGAGCTTGAAGAAGACACCCTTGATGGACACGTCAAGTACATCCAGACAGACGACGGAGATGTCCAGGAGATCGTCATGGAAGAGTTCTATGATGCCGTGTATTATTGAAGGCCACGCTGCATGTATGCGCTGACTGTGATCATGACCTCCCACTTGTACTATTAGCATGCATCAGACGCACATAAATTGTAGATTGTACAGCATTATATCCCACTGCTGCTACAAGAAGCTGCTGCCATCGTCGCCAACAGTGTAGTCAAAGACATCGATTTTTCCCTCCATATGAACATCACGCCTAAGAAATGGTCAGCTCGGAGTAGGATCAAAGTGTGAGATGGGTCATACACTAACAGCAAATAGCGCTGCGCCAGAGATTCGTCGGCGAACGACAGATGAGCAACGGGCTGGTCCAGACGCGCAGTATCCTGCTCTAGCGTCCAGCTCGATCTTGGGAAAGCTTGCCGATCGGTTGGGATATAGAGCCTGACCGACAAACGTTCTGCCGGGAAACTTGACGATCATTGAGATATCTTCAGTGGGCGCGTGCGAATCACCGCTTCCGGCTCGCACATGCTGGAAATGCCAGCGAATCCGCGAGGAGGTCATGTAGAATGCGCCGGCGTGTCGCTCCTGTCACTACGGTGACTAGCGAAGCTCGCACCATGAACAGGAGAGGAGGACGATCCAGGACCACCGTTTCAATCAAAGGTATTGGCATCGATGGAAGGTGTCGACGAGCGAGCTTTGGGCGTCTGGTACTCTCAGTCTATACAAGGCGCTGTAAATCAGCGACTCAAGCCGACACAAGCCGACAAGGAGGTGGGCCACGAGTTACTTCCACTGATGGTTGCTCACGCATGATGATGTCGTCTTAATCACCGGGCGAATATATGCTGATAATGCATGTGCGATTCCAGTTATCGGAGGGTATTACACTCCGTCTCTCGGATCCATGACCTGGAGAAAGGTCTCGGTGAATGTCATCTTTCAGGAGCGGCATGAGGGACGCACGATGCGTACATTCCAAGCTCGCGCGGGCAGAGTCGGACATGAGGGCGCACGGCATAACGGCCATAGAGCATCGCTCAGGTCGTCCAGACCACAGAACAGAGCGGCACCGGTGGGATGTTACGCGCCGCCCGTTCAGCGCTGCGTCCTGAATGATCCGTGACCGTCCATTGCCTGACCACCGCGCTACTTGCTTCTGTTGCAGTCGCGATGTCGTCGGTCTCACAGAAGTCGATCCAGTGCTCGCCGTCGAGCGTGGTGCACACTGTACCTGCTTCTCAGCGCCTGTGTCAATGGCATTAGTACTGACACAGCGAGTAACAAAGGCGCGTCAGACTAGATAACCGAGCCGTAAGACAACAGCATCCCGCTCAGGTTCGGTTGCGTACATATCATTCAGAAGACCGCCAAGTGCGAACCATCGGATATCTTGGCATAGACGTGGATTTCATAATTAAGGTAGTGTCTGTGATGCGAGTGCGACTACCGACCCCAGGAATTCGGAGGCAATCGAAGCCTTGACTTATTTTCATCACGTGATTCGGGGTCAGACGCGCATCTGGCTCCGCTCGCCTGCCGCGCCATCCCTCGTCCTCGCACCATCATCTGTCTCTTGTCGGTCACCGCCCTTTCCTACTTCCCACTCCACTCGACGCCCCTCAATCCCGGACATACGCCATAGACTCGAACATCCAACCTGGCGTTGACTTAATCGGTCGCAAGCACTCCCGGTCAAGAGCCCGCACATGGCGGCAACAGCAACCTTCGTCGCCTCCCACGGGCTGCAAACATGGGCCCTTCAAGTGCGCACAAGGATCGCGCGCCAGTCCGAGATGGCGACGCTCCACGACATGATTAGCGCACAGGGTGACCAGTGGCTGGATGCGTACTTTGAAGATCTGATGAAGGCGGGGCCGCAGTCTGGGTGCGTCCACCGCGTCCAGAGCTAGGAGGGTGGAGCTGATCTTGGTTTGAAGGGGTATTGCGGAGCTCGTCAAGACGCCTGGGAAGAAGAAGGATGGCTTACGTACTAGAGCGGTCGCGGCAAGTGCGGCCGCCAAAAGTGCCAAACTGGCTGCCGCGAACAAGGTGAGTCCACGCGCGTCGTTGGTCTGGGTAGCACAGGGCTGACAAGTGGGCCGATAAGGAGAACGCGCCGCCCACTGTCCAGCCAGCCATCAAGAAGACGAATCGGTTCCAGCACGCCTTGCTCGCAGCCAAGGACAATCAGGTGGAAGAACCTGTTCTCGATGCCGAGGCACCGCCTCCCAAGAAGCGTGGTCGGCCTAAGAAACTCAACCCTCTCGAAGCTCCGGAAGAACCTATTGATGTCTTGACCGATCCGTCAGTTCGCGGCGCAGAGGCACTTCCAGCGGTTCCTGTCAAGAAAGGGCGGCCTGCCAAGGCAAAGGGAGCGAAGGGCAAGAAGCCCAAGACGCTGGCGCCCAAGCCGGATCCGCAGCCGGTGCCTCCACCCCAGGCAGAAGAAGCCGTGGATGAAGTTGAAGAAACGGAGGACGCCAACGCCAACGTGCTTGTACACGACTTCGCTGCTCCACCGGTTATGGGCCAGTCTGCGTTGACGCCCATCACGTCACCTGCCCATACTCCTGCTTCTCCGATGCCAAGGAAGACCCTTTCGCCTGTTCATCCCGCCATCTCTCCGCTGAAGATGTCCGCATATCAAACAGCCGATTCACCTACTAAAGCACCAGTGGATGAGGAGACCCTGCCCGAGGTTGACGACTTGGATGATGATCTCGTCCGGTCTCAACCTCATGATGTTGATATCGCTCTCACGGTGCCCGAGGCAGTGTCATTGTCCATCATTCGGGAGGATGAGGAAGCCACTTCTCCGCCTGCGTCTCATCCCGCACTACCCCCCGTAGTCGCTGTCGAACCCGCCCCACCGAAGCCCGCATCTCCGAAGCTCTCCCAACCGAGCTTGGACGAGTTTGCGACCGCTCCACTACCTACCCGGCCGCCTCGCACCACCCTTGCCAATGCAGCTAATGGTATGCTGCATGCGGCGCATGCCAACGCTGGTCCACCGCCTGTGCAGTTGCAGCGGGCGTCTGTTGGTCTTCGTAGCTCTTGGCTTACGAAGGCTCTGCGAGAGGAGCATGGGATGGCTGCCGTCCCGGCTGTACCACCGGCCGTCGTCAACACTAAGCAACCGACACAGTCTGCTCCATCCGCTCACAAGCGCACGTCTTCGGAACTCGACGCACCGGAGACCACATCTGCCCCATCCGTATCGCAGGAACCAGCTACGAAGATCCGCAAAATTACCCCTGTTGCGGAGAAGGAGCCCTCCAAGAGCCTGCGGAGCGAGACAGACTTTGCGGAGGACGACCAAGAGACGGGCGTCTTTGCGCGCATCAAGGGCAAGGTCGAAGGCTTGCTGGTCCGCGCCGACAAGGACGATGATGTCAAGACCCAGACCGACGACAACTCGGAGAGCAGCTTCAGTCTGAAGAGACTAACGAGTAGACTCAGTGTCTCCGACCTCGTCGGTATGTTCGAAGGTCGATCCAGCAGTCATCCGGAGAAGCAGAAGGCGTCATCCCTTAGTGAAGCGGGGCCCATCTCTGACAAGGTTGTCGAGAGTGGCATACAGCTGCTGCAGTCCACGACCCCGCTTCATTCGCCGTCTCGCCCAACAAGGCAAGCTACTGTTCGAGCCACGAAGGCCAATGTGGACGCAGCCGTTGCCACGAAGGCCTTTGCCTGGGCGACCCTTTCCCCTACTCGAAATGTACCCTTGTCGTCCGTTCAGACTACGCAACCTACGTCGCAGTCCACGCAGTCGAACACTTTGACATACGTCGCTGATGCGGAAGCATTGGACAACATTCCAGGCACCTTCACCCAAGATACTGCCGTTGCCTCCCAAACCACTGATGGCGGCAAGCCTGGCTTGGCTCCGCCATCCCGTACAACCTCCACTGACGATGTGGACGATGTGGAGAACATTGTGGGGCGCGATCTCGAGTCGGCGCCACAGATGTCGGCAAGGCAAAAGGGGAAAGCTCCTGTTCGCGCCGTGGAGGAGCGATACCTGTTCGAAGGCTCGGGAGAGACGAGCATGTTCGCTACTTACGATCACACTGGGAAGGGTACATTGCACGAGAATGCGATCTCGAGCCAGTCAAATGCTGTGAGCATAGTCCTACACACGACTTTGTACCAATGCTGACCGCTGTGTAGCTGGCTGCATCGACCACGACCACTGTCATGTTGGGAACGTCGACATCATCTCAACTGCCACCGACCTCATCTCAACCTGTACCTGGCCTGTTTGCGCAAGCGGGTGCCTTCGTCTCCAAGGCCCTCGGCATGAGTGCCTCGACCGGACCTGGTAACACACAGTCGCTCAAGACGAACCCCCAGCCCGTGAAATCCTTGCAACTTGCTGCTGCCGCTGCTAAGAAGGTTAGTGGATGCGTTGTATTATCGTACGTTCACCACTCATTTGTTCTCTAGGAGCAGATGGAGAAAGACCGCAAAGCGGCACGTGCAAAGGAGATTGAAGAACGTCGCATTGCGGTTGCACAGCGAAAGCAGGACGAAGAGAAAAACAAAGAAGAAGATGCCAGGAAGACCAAAGTGGCAGAGCTAGAAAGGCGCAAGAGAGAGAGGGAAGAGGCATCTGCTGCGTCTCGGGCGAGATTGTACAAGACGAAAGTGGTGAGTGTCATTGTGAGGTCTACAAGCATTCAATAACTTACTTTCATTCAGTCGTCTGATGATGAGCCAAACAAGAAGCGCAAGCTCACCACGGATGCTGAACGCAAGCCCATGCCCCTCAAGAAGGCGCCGTCTCAGGATACATTGCGGAAGGGCATGAAGACGCCAACACCCGGCGCGGGCTCATCCACCATTCTCAAGTCGAGTAAGCCTGGTGCACCTTCCAACCGCACTGCCAACAACGCAACATCAGCATCGACTTTGAACAAGTCGACCAGCTCTATCTATCCTGCATTGCCCTCAGAGCGCGAAGCTACTGCTAATCTCTCCACCAAGACTCATGCCTCATCGTCAACCACCAGCGAGGCAGTCAACATAGGGCCTTCAGCCTTGAAAGGGGGTGCGCTTCGCACCTCCGTCATGAAGACCACAGTGGCCACTGGCGCAATGCGAGAGCCAAAGGTCAAGGAGTCGGTGGGCGATAGCAAACAGCCCCTGCAGAATGTGCAGGCATCGATGCAAGCTAGGGCGCAGGCACAGATGCAGGCAGCACAGGCTCAAGTTCAAGAGCAAGCTCGCATGGCTTCGGAGCAAATTGTGCTGCCCGACATTGCTAGCGAGTGCGTGCAATGTTCGTTCTCGCTGTGTCGTAATCTGACCACGATCATCAATAGGTACTCCAACTCTGACGACGAGGATCGCGTACGGAACTACGTCATTCCGGATTGGGCGAACTCCCCCTATCTTCGCAACCAGTTGGAAGCACAGAGCAACATCAACCCAGATGACATTTTTGGCGCCATCCGTCCTTTGCATATGGACGAGATTTTCCGCACCAGGCAGAGTCGTTTCAGGGCTCGCACAAGCTCGGCGAACTGGGCCGGACAAGACAGGCTTACGCCTCAAGAGGAAATGGAGTATGCTCGCCGTATGGGCTTCCTGTAACACGTTTGCGTTTCATCATTCTTCCTATCACTTCGACTTCTGTACTTCTTGATCCGTCCTTTCTGTCGCTGGCTTCCATCACATCAGCAGTGCTGCAATCGCGTTCACCCTCCACACTTTGCATGTAAGTTTTACCCTATCAACTCCGCTCCACATAGGGGCCTCTGACCACCTACCATACCTGTTCAGCGGTCATCATTCGTTTATCCTCACTTCTACGCACATACCGTAATTGTAATGCATGGATTATCACAGTCGCGGCTCATTTAGGTATCCACGTAAAGATGGACACTCGGCAGGTGTAATTGAATTGACTGGACAGTCTTCTGGTCTTCGCCTCGGGTTGCTATGATCCGGCGGTGCGGCTGGTAGCGGCGACACGAGATATCTTATCCGCCAGCCGGATAGGTTCAGGAATCTTGTACTTGCCCATTGCAAGTGTGACCCGCATTGCCGTATCCAGGGAGATGCGATGCCCCGGAGAGACGAAGAGTGGTGCTCTTGAAGTAGAAGGAATCAGCGCCTATCAAGATTCAGCAGTCGTTGATGAGTACCTCTAATGAACCTGACATACCGCACCGGCGTAGGCATCTTGAGTAGGAGTATACAGGCCGAACCATGAACCATGGTCAGGAAGCCTGCTGCGTATCATATCACGCATCCCATGCTGTGTCGAGCGCCAATGTCCGCTGGCTGTCGACCGCAAGTCCGGCGGTAGGCTGTCCGGGTGATGAGGCAGAAAGTTCTTGGCGACTCCAATCTAGGAACGAGATCAATGAGAGGTTCTGGTCGACATGCGCCTAGCACGCACTGTAGGGACATTCGCCTGTACTCCCACTACACAAGCAACACCGGTTTCGCGAATGTGCAGCCTCCCGTTTCCATCAACCAGGAAGACCTGAGGAAACTGGTCCTGCTGTCCCTCCACCTCGAGCTTGTCCCGCAGGGCGTCGATGAGATCCAAGTATGCCGGAGCCTCTCGATAGGACAAAAAGGTTGGGATGTATGGTACGTCCATGTGGATGGCATGGGTGATCGAAGATCGCAGCTAGATGTGCTGGATCAGCACATGCAAGGAAGCGTATGAACGGTTTAGACGGACCTCGAGACTTGGATACTCGACAACAACGAGCGTCGCGTACGCGTCCGCCTCGTCGACACCGATGACTACCTCTTCATGGGGGCCATGTGATCCCTCCACGTCTTTCGTAGCACTTTCTGGGTGGGAGACGAAGCTGATATCCAGTCCGCCGACGTATCGCAGCCCACTGATGCCAAGGCCACTGGGATCGATGTGATGGACATGTGGAACGTCAAAATCGCGGTAGTCGTCACGTCCCTGCGGATCGTCTTCTGGACTAACTTTGACGGAGAAAGACAGGTCGCGGTCGTCGAATATGAGCGATTGTCGGAGCGCAAGCTGCTCGCTGTCTAGACGGTGAGCCGAGACGGAAAGCGGACGTAACTGCAATCCCCGACTTGCCTTGTCCACTGCTCAATCAGTTGACTGTGCTCCGCGGTCATTCGGTTCGCATAAGTATCTTTGAACTCCATTGCTGCGGTGTCCATGACTGATTTGGGAGAGTTACAGGACAGTGAGGTGAGGATGGTGACGTCGAAGACTGCGAAACCGTGCTCGCTGTCGTGGCCTCTGCAAGGACACCATGGCCGATGGTCGTGACTCGGCTGGTGACTGTGAAGGGTACGGCCCAACCGAGCTTGACTGGATTCTCCATATCTCGAGCACAAACCCGTGTCACGAAGCGTCTGTTGTGCTTGCTGCCGAAACTTGCCGGCATACGGGTCTCTGGAACAAGCTTCTGTGGATGCGGAGTATTCGGCGCTCGTTTCTGCTGTGTGCCTCCGAAGAGAACAACCGTGTGTTCCTTCGTTTGCAAGAACAAAAGTGCCGACAGCACGCATGCAGCCGGTACGGTGCGTCCTCATGCCACCCCAAAACCGCGGATTAACGCCCTTTTGACGTCTTCTATCAACCCGCTGAAGGCGCCTTCCCACGGATCGGTCTACGGCACTGCATACCGTCACGTATACCTCGTCTTCATCGGTCTGGAAACGACTTCTGGAGCTTTGGCACCCAAGTTAGGAGCTTACACCGCGCTCTATGTGACCCTTCGATATTTGTCGCGATGTTATTATGGGACGGACATTTGCACTCCTTCCTAGGCTTCGCTTATCCTGTCATGACCGTTCACGCCCCAGATATGGATGTTCGAAGGGACGCGAAGAACGATGATATCGACATTGACGTGGACTGCTACCTGTGCTTCGAAGCCATGCGATCGAAATGCTGTACCTTCCTTCCTCTCGTTCCACTTCTCGGCACCGCTATAGCCCGCCTCGATGATTTTCACACCCACCCTTTTTAGTGCACCAAACTCTGGACCTCTGTGGATATGTCAGGTGCGCGGCCGCCTTCGACAGGGACACTAGAAGCGTTTCGAAATCCACACAGCAGCCCATCCGAGTTCCGAGCTTGAGACTGAACTTTCATCCCTAACCCCGCCTCAATCGGTCGTTCAGTTCGATGAAGTTATACATGTTATCGGCGACATCGTTTCCGGTTTAGCAGCGCTACCCTGGATACTCCGTTGGTGATACGAGTTTGCCTCCCGAATCTTCTGCCAGGACTCGCTCATCTGCCTGAGTACCTCTTGATTTCCCTTTTCCCAATACCTCATCTTGACGAAGAAACTTCAATCACCTCTGGGAACTACAACAGGGGTCCCGCGCAAGCTTTCAGTGACTGTGACAGAGCCGCAATAAGATCGCCTCATTCTGGTGGGCTGATGTCTGCTTTCTGCAGGCTCTGGGCCCTTGAATGTCGTCCATGCAGCTCAAGGCTAGAGCTACAATCCGGAAGCCACGGCACTCGTTCCCATCTTACGGCCTGTCCTGGGATCGCCTGTCCATCAAGCTGTTCACGGTGCGTGTGGGGTGATCAATCTTCTTGAAACGTTGCGTAACAAACCGGAATTGTAGCGCTGATGACGTACAGTTGTCCTCCTATTCCGTGTATTCCTTGTAAGCGCGGTTCTCCATGCAGCTTCGCTCTTGATATTGTACCTTGTGGCAGGATACTCTCTGACCACCCGCACCGGATCATCACGCCGCAATCTCGAGTTTATTCTTGGCATCCTGCTCTCTGACCACCCCCAGGGTTTACTTGTGCAGGTTGAGTAAGTGCCGAGAGTGTCCGCTTCTTCCCGCCGCCAATTTTCCATCTCAATTTCTATGCGCTAGAAATCCCTTCCTTCGTAAACGAATGCGCGTCAACTTCGAGCCGGCGGTATGCCACATGCAGACGGTATCCTATGCCGTTGATTGGCTGCCCCTTCTGCATCTCAAGCGGCGCGAAGCCGCCAGTCAGGGTGATATGGAAGAACAATGGCCCATCAAAAGGGGCCGTTCCACAGGCTCTGATCGGACTGCCATCAACAATCATGATTCTGCCCACTGCCAAATAGAGGATTGACCCGAGCTGTGGCCTGCTTCGGCTGTTCGCCGCGTGCGCCCTGCTATCTAGATACGGCTTCGGAAGGCGCTCGGTGGCCGCTCTGAGGGGAATTGACCGTGCTTCTGCGCCCTACGTACTCTAGTCAGTCACCCGGTAGGTTTTGCCGAGAAGCAAGCAGCCGGCTCGGGGTTGGCCGGTGATGCAGGGATTGAGGCGCACGCCTCCACGCCCGTTTTTCTATAAAATGCGGCGGGGCTCAACTCCAGCAGGCCCATGCAGCGTCGTCCCTGACCTGACACAGCGCCGCAACCCCGCCAATTGTGTGACCGACTCAGCTTATCTCATTTAACCTCCGGCACTCTATTCAAGACGACCATGGCATCGGCGACTGGCCCGCCCTCCCCGCTGCGTGAGGTGCACGGGCGGATGTTCAACTCGCAAAACTCGGTGAGACATGCTTCGCGCGCTTCGCCATTGTTCTGCCTGTTAGCGCCCGCGCACTGGCTGACATCATTCCCTGTGCCCTTTATAGCAATACACGCTTCCGGCTGATCAAGTCGAGTACGATCGGCTGGACAAGCAGCATTTGATGCACAAACTTTCTCTGGGTGCTCTGTACTACCCGATCGATCTGGTGCAGAAAGCCCTTGACCCCGTCGACGGCGAGCAGAAGGCCATCATGGACCTCGGCACGGGCAGCGGCATCTGGGCTGTCGAGATGGCCGTTGCATTCCCGACTGTCCAAGTGGTGGGCTTCGATCTCGCGCCACAGATGAGTAGGCCGCGACCGCCCAACTGCCAGTGAGTCTGTTTGGAACCTGAAGGAGTCGGGCGTGCTTAGAGCGGCGGACTGTGCGATGCAGCTTTGACCAGGGTGACTTCCTCCACGGTATGGGGCGGTACGCGGGCCAATTTGACGTTGTCCATGCACGCTCTGTAAACCAAACTGTAAGCTGTGCGGCAGGGTATCCTGACGTGTGCTCACCTACGTAATCTGTAGATCAAGAACCATGTTCTATACATGCACGAGCTCGCGCTTCTTCTCAAGCCGGGCGGAGTGTTGCTGATGATCGATGGCTATCTCTCCTTCACCGACACCGCCTATCGCAACCTGAACCCGGTGCCTGAGGGCGCGCCCGGGCACTCGTACGTGGTCAACCTGCTCGCCACGGCGCGCGTGGCCATGAAGGCGCGGGGCAGCCAGCCTGACAGCGCCGTGATGCAGCGCGGCTGGGTGGAAGGCAGCGGCCTGTTCGAGAACGTCGGGAGCCGGGTCGTGTATACCCCCATCGGGGCATGGTACAGCGGTACGTACCGTGCCGTTCCGGGCTGGCTGTGGCGCCCGTTCAAGATCAAGTGAAGATTGACTTGCGTCCGCGATGATGATGCAGGGCAGGACCCCAACTCGCGCCGGCTGAACACGATCGGGGCGACGATGAGGGAGAACCTGCTGGCGTTCCTTGGTGCGATCCGGCCGCTGCTCATCTCGCATGGGATGGACCAGGACCAGGTCGACCACGAGATCGCCAATGCCGAGGAGGAGGTGCGGAGTGAGAACAGGCGGTACTACACGCAGTGGCACTACTGCTGGGCGACGAAGAAAGAGTAGGGCTGAATGCGCGTAGCGGGAATGATCTGCCGAAACAACAAGGATACAGAGGGTTGAGTTCGCGTCAGACAGTGACTTTGATAGGAACTATTTGCGGCGCGGCGGGATTGAATGCCTCGTGTGCTGCTTCCCGCTGTCCATTATCGTGTGAATGATTGTAATATACATGGACAGCCTCCCGCCGGGCCTTGTTCCTCCGTGCATCGGCCGTTCTGCCCGCTTCCCGTTGTAATGACAACCAAGAGAACGCGGTCGGCATTGAGTGAACCCTGTCCGGCCTCACTTCGGCACACACCTCGCCCGCGCGCCAAGAAGGGCTTACCTAAGCAAGCTGTGCATTGCAGCGGCGCACCGGGCCTGCTCAGTCACCCGAGCACAGAGCCGTAGCCACGCACACACGTACACAGACGACGACCAGCACAGACAGCTAGCTGGCGTGCACTTATCCCCGCATACACCGGTCTCGCTCCAGCCAGCGGATTGACCGGGATGGCCTCCAACCCTCCCCCGCCCGAGTACACTCTCTCGTCGAGCGCACCACACGACGCCACCCCGCCGCCGTGCGAGGAGGAGTCACCGGCCGAGCAGCTCCAGGTCCTCATCACTCCTGCTCAGAGCGCGACGGACTTCCAGAATGGCGCGCTGGGCGTTGAGGGTGAGCACGCGACTATCGAGGGAGAGGTGCAGATCAAGGGCGCGAGGGAGGGGGCGTGGCAGAGAGTGTGAGTGCGCATATATGCGCCTTGTCGGAGACGCTCATGGGTGTGACAGCTCGATTACGTTCCAGACTGTGGAGACCTCGCCGGATCAGACGGTAGAGCTCGGCAGCCTCACCCAGCATCTGTACATCAGAGCGCCGGCCTCGGCGTCCTCCTCCACGAGCACCATCCCGCCTCTGCCTAGCTCGTTGCCATTCGCCATCCCCCTGCAGCCCGACACGCCCGAATGCGTGCACACGCCCTCCTCTGCCCTCACGCACTACCTGCTCGTCCAGCTCCTCCCGACCGACCCCTCATCCCCGCAGTTCGAGCGCAAGATCCCCGTCCACCTCCGGCGCTACTCCACGCCCAGCGCGCCAGTCCTGCTCACCCTCCCGCACGAACTCAAGATCAACGACCCTGTTCCCGTTTACATCCAGCTCCCCCGCCTCGAGTTCCGCGTCGGCGAGCCAATGCCCGTATACATCACCGTGCCCCCACCGGACCGGCAGCGCCTGAGCCGCACCGGCCTCAGGCTGCGCAACGTCAAGGCCGAGCTCGTGCGTGTCGTCTCCCTGACCGGCAAGAACGGGGACACAACGCCGAAATCAGAACGGGAGAACCCGCGGGGCGAGGGCAGCAGCACGGCGTATAAGCCGCAGTTCAGCGACAAGAAGCGCGCGGGGAAGGACGGTTGGCCGTTCTTTGGCTCTGGATCCAGCAGCACGGACGGGACGACGCACACAACCGTCATGTCGCGGAGCGGGGCGGCGTGCAGGTTCCACTCGAGCAGGCCTGTGAGGGTTAGGCTCGTGCTGCATCCGTTTGCCCTTAGTGCCGAAGTCACCACCTCTGGCCGACAGCCGCTCGGTGCCACGCACGACCCGAGAGAGGCCGAAGGCTGCGCTACTATCACGCAGACGACGCTGCTGCACTCGGTCTCGTTCTACCTCATGATCCGTATCGGGTTTATCGCCACTACGGGCACAGACAGAGGGGAGGTGAGCATCGAGCAAACCCTGCCGATTACCATGGTGCCTGGTCTGGCGCCAGTCGAGGAAGACGTCACCGCCAGCCAGTACAGCAAGAAGCACGACCGCCCGCCGTCGCGCACGTACCGGTACGACGAGGCGGCGCCCTCTGGCTCCGGGCCGGAAGAAGTGGACGCTGGTGCACCGCCGTTGTTCAACGAGGTCGACCCTGCGCCCGCAGAGCACGAGCTCTCCACACCCGACGCCTCTGCGCCTCCACCCTTCTTCGCAGACCTGCCGAGTACATCGCACCCTCCTAGCTTCCTGGAAGCCCAGGCGCAGTCGAGCTACTCTGTAGGCCCTAGCACGAGCGCAGCAGGCATGAACATCGCCGAGTGGTCGACGGCTGATCCGGGCCAGAGTATCCTGCGCATCCCCGGCGAGGGCGAGCAGTTCGGCTTCGCTTACGAAGACATCTATGACGGATTCGGTGATGGGTCGCGCACTCCGCCGCCCCCTCTGTCGACGGCTGAATCGGAGGAACCGCCGCCCCCGCCACCGGAGATCGTACTCTCGGACGAAGATGTCTCGGTGGGCGAGTTCACCCAGCTCTTGAATCAGACCGCGCAGAGACTGCAGGCGATGATCGACACCGCCAACGGGGTCGAGGCGCCCCCTCCCCCGCCAGCTATGGACGACCCGATGGACCCACCGCCGGCGATCGACGACGCTTTCCGCCCTGTCATGCCCGCTCAGCATCGGCCTCATGCCGCTGCTCCCCGGCCTGACCACACCATTGTGGAGGAGACGGCGACTCCGGCGACTCCGCCTCCGCCTCACGAGGACGCCCCGCTCGCTAGTGTTAGGCCGTCCACGAGCGCAGCCGCTCCCCCGCCGTACCTCGTCCAGCCTCCTGCCCAGCCGGCGGGCGCTCACCCGCACAGGCGGTCGCTGCTGAATACGGACCAGCAGGACGGGCATGGGCCGCCTCCGTACTCCGACTTTGCGGGAGGGCCACCGGCGCCGCCGATCTAGTGGCATGTGTAGATATCTGTTCGGGTTGTAGCGAAGTAGTAAATGGACATAATTTTCCAGAATGAACGAATTGCACAGCGAATTATGATATATTTCTCAGCGATACAGCCAATACACGGTAACAGGACATCAGCATCGTTAGTCGCCGCATCGCTCGCATAAATAAGACTCAGTGCCCGGTAAGAAAATGTACTCAGCGGTTCCTCTTGCCCTCGGAAGCCCACCGCGAAACCTCGACAATGACAGCTTCGTCCACACCTTTGATGTGCGACAGCAGCTGCAGCAGGTCGTCCCTGACGAATACACCTGGCTCGTCACCCTCGCCCCTGTCTCCGAAGCTGAGATCATCCTTGGAGCCAAAGGGCAGGATCTTGGACGCGGTGAAGCTGTCCTGTTTGTCAACGATTATGCCCAGTGTCTCGATGAGACGCCGACACTGGACGCTGAACGGATTCTTGTCCCACTCGGCAGCGATGGGTTGACCATTGGTAGTGCGGATCTGGCGCTCGATGAGGCCCCGTAGGAGTTTGCGGTAGCTGATGTCCTTGCGCATCCTCGCCTTCAAGCTGGCTGGTGCCAGGAAGGCGACGCTGTACAAGCAGAGGGTGATCCGCTCCGAGTAGGCTAGCCATTCCAGATGATTCGGGAGCCTGAACATCGCCAAATCGCCTTCAGAGATGGGGAGCATACGGCAGAGGCCGTCGAAGAAAGTCCACAATTGCGTGGCAGAGAAGGATGACATGACGGCCCGGTTCTCGTCGGTGATCATCATGCGTGATAGCGCTTCGAGCGCGTGATCTGCAGTGGGAGGCGGCTTGTAGTACGCTTCTGGCTGCATGCCTTGGGGTCGCGGGATGAGGTAGTGCACGCATGCCTTGGAAGGTCCGACGGTATTGGTCGGATCAACGACGAAGGAGGTGGCGACGGTAAAGAGCGCATGGCAAACATGCAGCGGATTTGCGGCAAGCTTGATATCCGTGCCGATATTGGCGAGGATGAGCATGACCTGCTTGCGCACCTCGATGAGGTCCGAAAGGGTGAAGAACGACACCAGCGGCTTGAACTCGTTCTCGTCCTCGAATGCGCACAACTTTGCCAGGATCTCGAGGAAGCGGCCCCACCCGGAAATGTACTTCTGGTTCGCATCCAGCAGGGTGAAGTTCGAGAAGAGGTTGAGGATAACCTTGATAACACCGGCGGGCTTTGCGAGAGGGTCCTTGTCCGCCTCGTCTTCGCCCCAGAGCTCGTCCTCGGGCGGAGGGAGCAGATCTAGCTCAGAGGCGCGCTTGCACAGTTGATGGTGCGTCACGATCTTCTCGGCGCTGATGCCGGCTGTCGCATTCTTCCGGAAGGTAGCGTCCGCCGTGGCCTCGTTATCGGGGAAGGCGGTGTCTTCCAGCACATCCAGGAGAACGGGCACGAGATCCTCGGTGTTCTTGAGCAGGAATCCTTCCGGCAGCGCCTGCGGGTGCTTGTCGAGGAGCGAGAGGAAGGACAGGATGGTGAGGGCGTAGCTGAGTTCGAGAGCCAGGCCTGAGCGCAGCGACATGACGATGCGCTCGATGTCGACGGTGCCGAGCTCGTCGAGGGACCTGATGCCCCGACGGCTCTTCATCGCCGCGAGCTCCGTCTCGATCAGGAGGATGTTGCGCCCTCCGTGCAGGTCAAAGTCCTTCCGCCAGGGGATGTACTCGATCTTCTTGCGCGGCACGGGCGGCATGGCCGCCATCTGCGCGGCGAGGACGATGGCGGGCATGCCGTCCTGCGCTGGCTGGCCGGCTTGCTGGGACGGCATTCCCGGGGCGGGTGCGTGCGGTGCGTGCACACCGTTCGTGTGCCCGTTCTGCTGGGGGACGCTATCCGGATGCGGCATAGCCTGAGCAACCGCAACGTCAGCGAGGTTTGCAACCTGCGCAACGACGCCGTTGGGCACGACCTGTGCCGGCAGCTGGTCGTTCTGCGTCGCGTTCGATCAGCTCTCGTCCATCAGTAAAAGCCAGAGCACGTACCGCCGCACTCTTCTCCTCGCCGTCCTCGCTCCGCGCCTTCTTCCCCTCCCGATCGCCCTCCTCCCCAGGAGCGTCGGCGCTCCCCCTCCGTCTCTTCTTCCCTTCCTCAGGACTCGCCTCTTTATCCTTGTCCTTATCCTTATCCTTGTCCTTGTTCCCGTCCTTCTTCTTCGCCTGCGCAGGGCTCTTCTGCGGGCTCCCGCTCCTCCTGCCCGCCCCGGGCAGAACTGCCGCCGGCTGCGGCTGCCCAAGGCTGATAGTAGGCCGCGTCGGTGTCCCGCCCTGCTGCCTCGCCCCCCCGCGCTGCAAGTTCGGCGGCAAATGGAGGGTGAACGCCTTCCCGCCGGGTAGCCCAGCAGCCCCAGCAGAAGGGGGGCTGCCCTGCCCCCCAGGGGCCCCAGGGGCGGGCGCGGCGGAAGAAGAAGCGGCCTCGCGGTTCGCGGCGGCCGCTTGGAGGGCGGCGAACTGTTGTGCTTGGGCGGCGGGGTCGACCGAGGTCTTGCGCTGCTGCTGTTGCTGCTGCTGGGTCGGGGCGGCCTTGTTCTCCTCCTGCTGCTCCTCCGCCTTCTGCTGCTGCTGCTGGCCCCCCTGTGCCTGCTGCGCCTGCCCCTGCTGCGCCGCCCCACCCCCCCCAACCTGCGTCTGCAGCCTCTGCTGCTGCGCCCTAATAGCCGTCTCGAGCGGGCCGATGACCTGCGCATGCCAGTACTTGAGCACCTGCGCGCCCGATTCCGTGCGCGGGCCCTGGTCCGTGCGCAGCTCGACGCGCGCGGGGATGTGGAACATCTCTGAGAGCCGCGGCCAGAAGTCGTCTTTCTGCAAAAACACGAAGTCCCCAGAGTGGGTAAATGTTAGCGCTTCTGTGGGGAGGAGGGAGGGAGGAGACGCACCCCCTGGCTCATCTGCTGCAGCCTGCTTGCCCAATAATACAGTTTGAACGCCTCGACCTCCGCGCCGCCGAGCAGGAAAACGCCGGGCCGCCCCGCGAAATCGAGGTGGCGCCAGCGGCTCGTCGCGGGCTCGTACCCGCCGGCGCCCTGGGGTGCGCCGAGGAAGGCGGGCGGGAGGGGGTGCTTGAGGTGCGCGTGGATGCCCGCGAGCTGGCGCAGGAAGGACTGGGCCTGGGCGGCTGCTTGCAGCGCTTGCGCGGCGTGCGCGGGTTGCGGCGGGGGGAGGCGCGGCTGGAGGGACGGGGGGAGGCCGGGTTGCGGTTGCGGTTGCGGTTGCAGGGAGGGCGGCTGGCCGGGCGCGGAGGGGAGCGTCAGCGGCAGGCCCTGCGCTGGGGTCGGCTGCTGCTGGGCTTGCTGCTGGGCATGTTGAGCATGTTGCGCCTGTTGGGCGTGTTGCGCCTGCTGCTGAGCATGCTGAGCTTGCGCCTGCTGGGCATGCTGCTGTTGCTGCTGCTGCTGCTGCTGCTGTTGGGCATGTTGCTGCTGTTGTTGCGCTTGCTGAGCGTGCTGCTGCGGCGTCTGCTGCTGTCCAGGCTGTTGCTGACCCGGTTGCGCTTGCTGTTGCCCCGCCTGCTGCCCCTGCTGCTGCATATGCAGCCCCGCCCCACTCATAGGGCGCATCATCCCGCCCATGCCCATGCCCATGCCCATGCCCGCCATGCCCGCCATGCCACCCACGCCGCCCATGCCGCCCATCGCCTGCATGCCCGCAGCGCCAGCGCCCGGAAGGCCCTGCATCCCCTGCATGTTCATGCCGCCCATCGCGCCCATCGCCTGCATGCCAGGCATACCAGGCAAGCCCATCCCTGCCTGCTGCATGCCCGCCATCCCCAGCCCCGCGTGCCCCCCCAGCCCCTGCACATTCGCATTCGCATTCGCATTCGCATTCACCTGCGCCTGCGCATCCCGAGCATTCTGCATCGCCTGCAAGTTCTGGATCGCCTGCATGTTCTGCAGACTCTGCAGGCTCTGCAGGTTCGCCATCATCCCACTTCCCCCTGGCCCTCCTGCGCCCGGGCCCCCAGCACCAGCACCAGCACCAGCGCCCATCATCCCGGGGTTCTGCATGCCCATCCCCTGCATGCCGGGCATCCCTTGCAGACCCTGCATGCCCACGAGTCCAGCCATGTTCGGCACGCCTGGCATGCCCGGCTGTTGTTGTTGTTGCTGCTGCTGCTGCTGCTGTTGTTGTTGACGCGCCGCGTTCATAGCGGCAATCTGCCTCGACAGCAGGCTCCCGTCCATGCCCCCCTGCCCCTGCCCAGTACCCGCCGCCCCCACCCCGCCAGCCGCAGCCAGCCCTTGTAGACCCGGCATGGACATCCCGAGGTTCTGCATCATCGCCGCTGGGTTAGGCGCCGGCGTGGCGCTAGCGCTCGGGTTCGCATTCCCATTCGGGTTCGCATTGGCATTGGCATTGGCATTGGAGTTCGCATTAGGGTTCTGGTTGAGCCCCAGGGCAGAGTTCGGGTTCGTATTTGGGTGCGGGGGGGAGGGGCGGAGGGAGGAGGCGCTGCCTGGTGCGGGGGTTGAGGAGGGTGCGAAGGCGGACATGTGCTGGTTGAACGGGTACTGTTGCTGGCCGGGCTGCTGCTGTCCCTGCTGCTGCTGCTGCTGCTGCTGCTGCTGCTGCTGCTGCTGAGGCTGGTGTTGGTGTTGGTGTGCCATGAGCCCCTGCTGCTGTGCGAGCATTGCCATCTGCTGCTGGAGGACGCGGGGGTTGTGCCTGAGGTACTCCATGACCTCCTGCAGCCCCTGGCCCGAGGCGTGCATCATGCCCTGTATGACCTGGGACTGGAGGGCTTGCATCTGCTGCGTGTGGGTGAGGGAGGCGTGCGACATGGTGGAGGGTGGGGTGGGGGTGAGGTGGGGTGAGGTGAGGTAGGTGAGGTGAGGTGAGGTCGAGGGAGGGTCGAGGAAGGCGCTAATGGCGAGTCGTGTTGTTGGCAGAGCGCTCCTGTCCCGCCCCCCATCAGCGATCCCCGCACAAGACGGGCGCCTAAGCTCACCTCAGTCCCCCAATAAACTCCACACCGTCGCTGATCGCGTCGGCTTCGAATCCAACTCACAGGCGCTCGGCACACAAAGCCGCAGGCCCTGACCGTCAAGGTGGCGAGTCACGAGGGCTGAGTCGTTGCGCGGGAACACGGAGGCTGTTTGATCCCGGCCGGGAAGCGCCCACTGGACGGAAGCGGCTCGGCTCCGGGCCAACTGGGGTTGGGTTCGACCGGTGACTAGGGCTCGTGTAGCGAGTCTCTGCTTTCAATTCAATGTCCTCCCAGCGCATACACGTGGATTCTGTCAATTCCCAACTGCCTGAGTGGTGTACCTCTCCTCACACCTCGCTCTCCCCCTCATACGGCCCCCTCACAGCCTCGAGCACGACTTGCATCGACGTCGTTCCAAACCCCTCGCGGAGCATCTTGTCCCTCCTCGCGCACGCCTCCCGGTCGCACATCACCCTCGACTGCCCCTCGCGCGTAGCCTGCTCGACGGCCTTGCTCACCCGCGGGTAGCGCAGCTGCTCGTACGCCCTGAAGGCGCGCTCGACGCTCTCGATATCCGGCGGCTGCGGCTGGGAGGCAGGAGCGTACAGCTTGAGCAGCCGCGCGAGGTGGTAGCAGTCTTCCATCGACTTGCCCTGCGTATCAGCCACCGCCTCGCTACGATACCGCGATGCTCGTGCTCACCTGGTTCGCCCCCTGCCCGAGGTACGGCGCCGTCGGGTGCGCCGCGTCGCCCACGAGCACGACCCGTCCCTTGTGCCAGCTCTCCGGTATCGGTCGGAGGTACATGCCGAACTGCGCTCGCGGTCCCCGCGCGTAATCAGCGTCCCCACGCTCCCAGCAGCCGGGCCCAGCAAGCGCTGCGCAAGAGTGCACGCACCTTCACCGCCTCCCGCACATTCCCCAGCACCTCCCGCGGCTCGCCCCCCCACCCCCACAGCGGCAGCGCCCTGACCAGCCGCGCCACCTCCTCCTGCGAAGCGTGCCTCCAGTCCTCCCGCACCTCCTCCTCCTCAGGCACGGGGATCGTGCACCCCCACGCGAGCTTGTCCTCCCCCACGCGCACGGCGAACATGTGCCCGCCTTGGCCGAAGATCTGCCGGCCCCAGGTCGCGTCTAGCCCGGGCGGGAGGGAGGATGTTCCGGCCACCTGTGCGGGTGCTTGGGTCAGCCTGGGTGGGCATTGCCCGAACCCATGGACGGGGGGAAGAAGGCGTACGGCTGCAATCCCCGTGTACTCCGGGTCGACCCTGCCGAAGAGCGAGTCCCTGACCACGCTATTGAGCCCGTCGCACCCGACGAGCATCTCCCCCGCGTCCTCGCCCCCATCCTCAAACATCGCGCGCACGCCTGTCTCATCCTGGCTGACCCGCACGCACCGCCTCCCGAAGCGCACCGGGATCCCGCGCTCCCTTGCCGAATCAGCTAGCAGCCTAGCGTACGCCGGCCGGTCAACACTCCACATCATCGGCCACCCGAGCTCGCGCTGCACTTTCTCCCCCATGCTCGCGTCCTCGAACAGCACCTCCCCCGCGCCAGAGAGATAGGAGGTGTACCGGATCTTCAGCATGGGCTTGCCGAGCGCTTCGGCGGCCTTGTCGAGCCCCAGGATCCGGAGGACTTTGAACCTATCACAGATCATGGTCGGCAACAGGCTGGGTAAGTCCGATTTCTCCTGAATGCAGCGGAAGGGGAAAGGAAGGCGGAACGGGTAGGAGGACGCACGTCTGCGGGCTCAGCTGCAGGGTCACCCCGCCCTGCGTGGTCTGCTGCCGCTCGTAGATGACGGGCTGGTGCCCCAGGTGCTGCAGGAGCATGGCCAGTACCGGCCCTGACGCAGATGTCGGTCATGTTCCGGGCGGGCCCCACCCAAGGGGGACGGGCAGGGGACGCACCGGCGATACCGCACCCGATTATGATGATTTTCATTGCGGTGGACTGAGGGAATGGTGTCAAGGCGGTCTTGGGTTCAGGTACTAGTGGTTGTAGTGGCACTACGAGTCTGTGCGGAACGTGGGACATGTAGCGTTATTTGTACCTTGCTCTACTTCCTCGTGACCCGTGGAGAACGGGGGGACGACCCCGCCTTGACGCCGGACTCCATAGCATCTCCCTTGTCAGTCCGATTCCCCATCGGCCTCCTTACCTCACCTCCATGCAAGCGCGGAAAAACGGCAGCGTTCCCTCCAAGGGCACGCGCTGCTCGAGCGCCAGACGCTTATGGTAAACGGGTTACGCGGCGGGGGGGACGGAGGAGTCATGTCTCGGGCCGTTCGCCGGTGGAAGGGTCGGTTGGGAACGGGTCCGGGAGGGTCGTTTTCGGGTGTACACGGTTGATGTTGGTCGCAGCAGATCTTCCCGGTTGGCTTGTGCCCATCAAAAGAAAAGAAAACCCAACGACAGGCTCCGGGTCGCCGCGGACTCTCCGTAAGCAACTGGGATAGGAAGCATGACTTCGACGTTTAGCTAAGGACGATGACTAATGCCTTTGGTGCTTCGATTCTCGGCTCGCGTTTCCTCCATCTCTCTTTCAGATCTCACCTTCTCAGCTGCATAGCCTTTGGAACATCTCTAGCATCAGTTGCTGAGCGTCACCTTCCGGCTGGTTGGGCTGAGTTTCATTACGCCCACGACATGGTCTAAGTACTTTGCGGCGTCTTCTAGAACTGGAAATCTCTCATTTGTATTCTTCGCTCAATTGGAACTACTAATAGTGTTCTATCGGGGAATACTACGGTATTGATCCGCTATTCGTTCGCCGAGCTGATCAAATCTCGCTCTCGCCCGTAAAAGGACCTTGCAGCATCTCCATCATGAGCTTCCAGACATCGCTATTCAGCCCTTTAGCCCGCATCTCGTCCCTCGCCTTGATCGCCTCGTCGCTCAGGACTTTGCGATTCTCCGTCTCGCGCCTCGACTGCTCCACGACCTTGGTCGCCTTGGGCAGCCGGATCGCGGTGTATTCCTTGAAGGCCTTGTCGAGGCTGTCATCGGTGAGAGGTGCATGCTGTACGAGGACTCGGACGAGATGGTAGACGTCTTCGGTGGACTGGAACAAGTGTTATCCAATGAGTTACATGAGGAAGTCCTGAACATACCACGTTGGCTCCTTGTCCAAGGAACGGCGTAATCGGATGCGCGGCATCGCCAAGCAAGACCACACGCCCTTTGTGCCAAACCTGTGGAACCGGCCGCAAATACAAGCCGAACTGGCACAGTATAAGATGGGTGAAACCGATATGCACAAATGCACTCACCTTAATGACACTCTCCGAAGCGTTGATGATTTTGCCCGTATCTCCCTCCCACTTCGAAGCAGGGAGCGAGCCGAGCATCTCGCTCACTTGAGTCGGTTGAGCCGTCCTCCAGTCTTCGAGCATCTCCGCTTCTTCGGGTACGCTCACCGCCCAGAAGTATTTGTCTTCCGCCGTCGGCATGCATATGAAGTGACAGCCGTTTCCAGAGACTTGGTTCGTCGTAAGGGGGCGGGTCGGATGGAGCTCTTCGGTGTATGGGGTGAATCCGCCGATCTAGACTTGTTTAGCAAACGGTTGCATCGAACCGCGATCGACTTACTGCAACAAGTCCGGTGTACTCCGCCGGGGTTGGCCCGAACAAAGCATCCCTAACCTTGCTGTGAATCCCATCGCAGCCCACGAGCAGATCGCCCTCGACAGAGGTCCCATCCTCGAAGTTAGCCGTGACCTTCTCTCCCACCTGCTTCAGGTCGACAAACTTCTTCCCCCAATGAATAGGGATTCCGCGCGCGACCATCTTGTCGGCCAGCCACTGGCAGAGCTTGGAACGCAGTGTGATGGAGCTCGGCCAGCCCGTCATCTTGCGTACGGTGGACTGCGAATCGACATCCTGCAGGACCTTGCCGGTGATCTGCGAGCGATGCACCATGCGCTCGCTTTGCACACCGAGGGACATGGCTTCTTCGGCCAAACCCATGATGTTCAGCACTTTGAAGCTGGATCATGCTATCAGCGCTCGAGATCCGCTGGGATAGAGCCGAGGCTTACCCTTGGGCACTCAAGCTCACAGCCAAGCCGCTCGACGGGATCGAGTTGTGCCTTTCATATACAACAGGCTCGAACCCCTTGTGCTTAAGCAACAGAGCCAGAAGCGGACCTGGAGGACGTCATGGGGGGATCAGGGTCTATTTGTGAACCCGACGTACCTCCGATGCCAGCACCGATTATTATGATCTTCATGGTGAGCTAGGGTTCACTAGTCGGTCAGGATTGCAATCGCGACTGAGTATGTACAGCGCGGCAGACAAGAACCAAGCCGCAAGCGTGACTTTATAGGTGAGAAGTCGTTCGAAGCACGAGGCGGTGTTCAGGAGAAGGTGAGGTGTGCGCATGCTCCGGCCCCATCGCTCTTCACGGTTGTGTCTTAGCCAAGCAGAAGTGATTCGGCGGTTACAGACAGTTCTGTGATGTTAGGGATCAAAGCAGCAGCCGAGGAAGGTTTGAAGTAAGCGCACTCCATGTCTTCTTCGGCCATGACGAGGTTGTCGCGCGGAGGAAAGAGGAGTCACGCTTTGATGAACTTCAGCGGAGCCATTTAGAACCTCACGGCCTCGCAGTACGCACATGTGAAAGTCAACCATTGCAACTCAGCAGCCCTCTAAACGACCATCGACATTCCTTTACTTCATATTGCCGGAACGTAATGCAAAATGACACGCAACCCAACGGTTTCTCGAGGGCAAAGTATAATTCATAATTATCCCGGGTTCAGATCTCGCTGCCGCCCGTGGGGAAAGGACCCATCATCATCTCCATCATGACCTTCCAAGTCTCGCTATCCAGTCCCTTCTCGCGCATAGCACCCTTCTCCTTCAACGCGCCTTCATCCATCAGAAACCGGTATTCGACCTCGACGGCTTTTAGGGCCCAATCTCGAAGCCAGCAGCGGTGAGAACGCTTCCCACGGACGGCCGTACTTTGGTATGCGGCAGTGCGCGTACCGACTCCGAGGAGAGGGCTGAGCAAGAATAGAATGAAGAGCGCAGTGGGAAGAAAGAACATAAATCGCATTTGTCAGAAAGCAAGATTGAGTGGAGTTCGTCAGTGTTTGCCTGTATTGACGTAAGCAGCGGCGAGTAATCAATATCTAGATCTGGCTCTCCCCTGCAAACGGTCCCTGCACCACTGTACGTCGATACGAAGGTGCTCATTAGGAGCTCATTTGCCTCCGTGTGGGAGCAAATATGAGTGCTCGTCGCCAAATTTTGGCGGTGACAAGTATTGAAGGTGCTCGCCGGAGCCGAAATTCACCTATCGGAGATATGGCTAAGCCTCCCTAAGGTGGTGACCGAGCCCGATGCCGAATGCTCGCCGTACAAGAAATGTCGGTGACACGGTCAAATTTTGAACGTGAAAAGTGCCCGGTGACAGGTGACATGAGCACCTTCGTATCAACATACAGCATCTCAAGGATAACCTTCCACATGTCGCTCTCGAGTCCTTTTGCCTGTTGGGCCTCTCTGGCCAGCAGTGCCTCCCTACTGCGTGCCATTCTAGCTTCTCCCTCCCGCTTAGTCTGCTCGATCGTTTTGACGACACGCGGCAGGCGAATTGCCGTGTACTCGGCGAACGCCTTGTCAATGTCCTCGGTGGTCAACGGCGCATGCTTTACGAGCATGCAGACGAGGTGATAGACATCCTCGCTGGACTAGGATGACCTTGTGAATGTACTCTGAACCTGAGACTGAGACATTACCCACCTGGTTGGCTCCTTGTCCCAAGAAGGGCGTTGTGGGATGGGCTGCGTCTCCTAGCAGAACAGTTCGACCCTTGTGCCAGACCGGTGAAATGGGACGTAAGTAAAGGCCGAACTGTCGCGTTTTATTTCAGTATTCTGATCGGTTTGGTTCTAGTCGCAAACAAACCCGGACGACTTCTGCCGAGTTCAAGATAATCTGGCCAGCATCGCCTCCCCAATTGACTGGTGGCAGAGAATCCAGCATGTTGGCAACTTTCTGTCCTTCGGCTGTTCTCCAATCTTCCTTCGTCTCAGGCTCTCCAGGGAGATTGACCACCCACATGTACATGTTCTCCGATGTTGGCAAGCAGACGAAGTGGCATCCGTCACCAGTCACTTGGAGTGCGGTGTAGGGAGCAGTCGCCCGAACTGTATCAGTGTACGGCGTGAAGCCTCCGATCTGGCATGACTTAGCAGCATCACACAAGGGAATCCAGCCACTGCCTACCGCAGTCAGTCCGGTGTACTCTACCGGAGTCGCTCCGAACAGTCCATCGCGAACCTTGCTGTGAAGTCCATCGCAGCCGAGGAGGAGCTCCCCCTCATCCGAGGATCCGTCCTCGAAACTCGCCGTCACTTTCTCATCATCCTGCTTGACGTCCACCAGCTTCTTGCCCAAGTAGACAGGTATGCCCCGTCTCTGCGCACTCTCAAGAAGGAAATTGGATAATGTGGTACGGACCACGGCGCAGATGGGCCAGCCAGTTGTCTCACGGATGTTGGCATAGATAGGGGCATCGATCAGTACTCTTCCCGTCACCTCGGACGTTTGAAGGACTCGATCCATCGGCTGGCTGATCGCGATCGCTTCCTCCGCAAGTCCAATGATATTGAGCACCTTGAAACTATGTGGCTAGTAAGCATCGGTTCCTCCCTGACGAAGATATGCTTACACCTGTCCAGATAGGAGCAGGCTCAGACCGCCGCTAGGAGGACTGGCATGCCGCTCGTATATGACCGGGTCAAATCCCTTGTACTTCAGCAACATTGCAACCAGCGGTCCTGGAAATTACTTATGAGTATGATTCCATACGGCGTTCGCTAGTGGAGTGTGCTCACCTGTGACGCCTGCTCCAATGACGATGACTTTCATAATGAAGGAGTTCGTGCGAGTTTGCGGTGTGGACTTTTGGACAACTTAGGCGAGGTGGCTCTGACAAGCTGTTTGCAACATCCTTATATCCCAACGGCAAAGTGGGTCGCAGCGGCTTGTCCCCTTCCGCACTGAACCATATTGACCCGATATGGTAGGAAGCACCTTCCATCAAGAGACATTCTAGGTCTATATTGGTCGCGCTGACACAACGCTTGTGCATGATGGCCAGCTCCTGCGGATGAGCATTGGCCGCGGCAGCGAAGAGATGAGCTCTCATCGGTATTTCGAGGAAGACGCAAGTGAACACGCCCACAATGGCTCGGCTTTCAAACTGATATTGGTACGGTATGATGATATGTGATCCAGTGTGGCTGAGCGAGCGGCAACGGACGACCGTATGCCGTGGCACTTACGGCACAAATTGCGTAAGCCTCCACTGGACGACTCTAGCAAGTAATCAGCACAGCAACATGGCTGTAACCGCAGTTTCGGGGGAACTCCGACAGCATCCTTCCAGTCCATCATGTCTCTCATGTAGCGTATTGTGATACTGACCTCGATATCGAGTCACTGCGTTATCTATGAAGTGGAGAGCTCTTGCACGAAACAGCAATACTAATCTGCGCTTGCTATAGTCACTACGGCTCAACTGCGATTGACATAAATCAAATCTCGCTTGTGCCCTCGAACGGACCCTGCACCATTTCCAGTATGACCTTCCAAGTATCGCCCTCAGCTCCCTTTGCCCGCATTGCGTCTCGTTCTCTCAAGGCTTCCTCATCCATAGCAAGCCTGTATTTGGTCTCGCGTTTTGCTTGTTCGATGGCTCTGGCGACTCGGGGAAGTCGAATTGCGGTGTATTCGGCAAATGCCTTTTCCAGGCTAGCGTCCGTCCAGGGTTGGTTCTGAACCAGGACCCGAACTAGATGATATACATCTTCCGTTGACTAGTGAATCTGTCAGATCGTACGAGGAGGGAGTAAGTGAGTCTGACACACCTGATTTGCGCCTTGGCCAAGGAACGGCGTTGTGGGGTGCGCAGCATCCCCGAGCAAGACAGCTCGCCCTTTGTGCCAGACGGGAGGGATCGGCCTCAAATACAAGCCAAACTGTAGGCAGCATTAGAGTATCGTAGTCAAATCTTCAGATAGAACTGACGCGTATAACGTCTTCGGTGCCAGCAATGATCTTGCCAGTATCTCCGCTCCACCGTGCGCAAGGAAGCGATCCCAACATTTTGCCGACCTGAGATTTCGAGGCCGTCCTCCAATCTTCTAGCATCGGAGACTCATCAGGTACGTTGACTGCCCAGAAATACTTGTTCTCTGTCGAAGGAGAGCAAATGAAGTGGCAGCCATTTCCGGTGACTTGTCGCATAGTGGCTGGGCCGGTGCCAGGGTGTAGCTCCTCGGTATATGGGGTGAAGCCTCCAATCTGAGTCTCGTCAGCAACGGTTGAGCTCAGTTTCAGGGCGATGTTGACCGAAACTACCCCGGTGTATTCCGCCGGCGTCGCCCCGAAGAGCGCGTCTCGGACCTTGCTGTGAATACCATCGCAACCCACCAGGACATCGCCCTCATCGGAAGTTCCATCCTCAAACACCGCGGTGACCTTACCACCTTCCTGTTGCACGTCGACTAGCTTCCTTCCCCAGTGAGCAGGGATACCACGTTCCTCCATCTTCTGCACCAGGAACTGATTATACTTGGAGCGGATTGTGAGTGACATCGGCCAGCCCGTTGTTTGGAGGACTCTCGACGGCAAGTCCATGTCTTGAAGGATCTGTCCCGTAATCTCGGAGCGCATCACCGTACGCTCGACCGGGATGCCGAGAGACAGGACATCGTGAGCAAGCCCAACGATATTCAAGACTTTGAAACTACACAATGTTCTCAGAAAGTGAGTACTCAGGGGCAGAAAGGAACGTATTCACACTTGTGGGCTCAGATTTACCACCAGACCTCCAAGCGGAACTGAGGTATGCCGCTCATACACCACGGGCTCAAACCCTTTATGCTTCAACAGCAAAGCGAGCAGAGGACCTAGGAGTCTCACTTTAGCATGACAATGACAGTCAAATCGCGGATAGTTTACCAGTAATTCCGGCACCGATCACGATGATCTTCATGCTCGTCTGGAAAACGTTGCCAGTGGTAGCTTAATAGCGTATCGGACGTGGCAAGGTTGTTGTTGTCTAGTGCGAAGATGTCCTCGTCGCCCTTTATAGCTCGGATGCCGTCCGGAGCACGCAGAACGAGTCCACGCGGCGCGCTCAAGTACTAGCCGCGATGAGTGTACATGCCGCTGGGGTCCCTCTAGTCGGACAAGGAGACGGCTCGTACCATCCCGCTCGTGGATAAGGATAGAAGATAGTGGAAGCGTGGCAGGTTTGGGAAGCACTTGTGCTGCAGACTGGAGCAATGAGATGGACCGATGAGTGGGAGATCAAAGTTCCGACAGCTTCTAATAAAGCAAACCGGGGAGGCAGTTGTGCCTGTATCTCGGCCGCCATTTTCCAGTATCATTATGTTGAAGTCGCAGAATTACGTCCAATATTGTGGTCGGGATGGACAGGAATGCCGCGGTGCTGCGATGCGGTCACGGCGTTCTTAGCCATCGCTGTCCCAATTCGCTGCGGACTCCAGCACGTCGCAAAAACCAGAGATAGACAACAACGCGGTGGATCCGTGGCGAAAAGCCAGAAATATCCCGCATCGCTCCCTGTGTAGGCCGAAGCCGAGATAAGGGCCGGCGGGGTTACGTGTCACTCCAGGTCATCGGCGTGATACTTGATATCGTAGCAGCCAAAAGTGTCCAAAGAACAGGGTAAACGCACCGCCGTTTCTCCGGATATATCGGTGATAATGCGATGCCACCGTAGCTGCCTTGGGGAGGAGGTGTGTGGGGGGGGGGGGGGGGGGGGGGGGGGGCTTTGGTCTCCGTCGATTGACTGACACGCACAGCTCGTCGCCGGCGTCCAGATCGAGGCCTGATCTCCTGAAAGTGCCGGATCCGCTCCATACATCACTCGATGCCGTGGAAAAGCAAGGAAGTAGACGTAGCAGCCGTTTCGTAGCCCGAGCAGAGGCTTTCTGAGAAGAGCAACGAGTAGAATATGGTGGTGCAAAAGAAGGCGACTGGACAGAGTGCTTGGCCGAAACTTACGTAACGGTACCTGAGTAATCGAGACGCGCGCTAAATCTCGCTCTGTCCAGAAAACGGGCCCTGCACCATCTCCAGTATGACCTTCCAGGTGTCACTCTCTAGTCCCTTCGCCTGCTGTGCCTCTCTAGCCAACAAAGCCTCTCTTCCCTTGGCAATTCTCCCGGCACCTTCCCGTTTCGTTTGCTCGATCGTTCTGGCCACGCGGGGTAGGCGAACGGCAGTATACTCGCTCAGCGCTTTCTCGAGGTTCTCGCTCGTCAACGGCTCATACTTAACCAGCATGCGCACGAGATGGTAGATGTCTTCGCTTGACTGCAAACCAGTTAGGATCTCGTACGACCTCGCTATGATGGGCGCACTTGGTTTGCTCCTTGTCCTAGGAAAGGCGCCGTAGGATGCGCTGCATCGCCCAGTAACACCGCTCTGCCCTTGTGCCACACCGGTGGAATTGGCCGCAAGTACGTTCCGAACTGTTCAACAGTTCGGGACGAATCGACTGATAGCCTTGTAGATGGACTCACCCGAACAACTTCGCTCGAGTTCAGGATGATCTTTCCTGCTTCTCCATCCCAGTTCACCGCAGGGAGCGACTCCAGCACGTCGGCCACCTGGTCAGGACGCGCCGTTCTCCAATCCTCTTTCATCTCGCCGGTTTCTCCCAGAACCATTCCCCACATGTACTTCTTCTCCTTTGTCGGCAGACAAATGAAATGACCGCCGTCTCCCGACACCTGGAGCGACGTAATCGGCGAACGCGCGCGCAGAGTCTCGGTGTAAGGACTGAACCCTCCGATCTGTAATCAATCAGCATTGATTTGCCGCCAGTTATACCCACCCACCATCGTGAGTCCTGTGTACTCTGCAGGTGTTTTCCCAAACAACGCATCACGGACCTTGCTGTGGAGACCGTCGCATCCCACCAGAAGATCGGCCTCGTCGGTTGACCCATCCTCAAAGACCGCGATAACCTTATCTCGCTTGTGCTTGACGTTGACCAGCTTACTGCCCAGGTGAATTGGAATGCCGCGTTTCTGAGCGTTATCGTACAGAAATCTGGCAAACGTCGTCCGCACCGTCGCGCACGCCGGCCATCCGGTCGTCTCTCGAATCTGTGTGTATACAGGCGCGTCGATGAGTACGATCTTGCTGATATCGGACAGGTGGAGGAGCCGTTCCATCGGCTGGCTTATGGCGATCGCTGCATCGGCAAGTCCAATGATGTTCAGAACCTTGAACCTGCTTGACGTGTGAGTGCAGGAACATCTCTGAGGGAGCTAGGCTGACATCTGTCCGCTCATCTGCAGGGCCAATCCTCCCCCCGGAGGCGTTGCATGCCTTTCATATACGACTGGATCGAACCCCCTGTGCTGAAGCAACATGGCGAGAATCGGCCCTGCCGCCGATCAAGGATCCATTAATGCCACGATTTGGAAAGGTCTTCACAGTGCCCACCTGAAATACCCGCTCCGATAATGATGACCTTCATGTTTCGGCGTCCAACAATGTTCGAAGGGAGACAGCTCAAAGGATTGAGTCCACGGGCAGCTGACTGGCACAGTGGTTGATGCAAACCGCATACATGAGTTGGCAGCCTTATATTCAGTTGTCCACTTTCATTCCTCAGCACATTGACAATCTGCATGCTCTAGTTGGTCGCTCCGTCTGATCCTGGAATACAACCTTCTCCCGGGCCGCAGGGGGAGACTTCTGGTCGACCTCCCCCCGTTCCAGCACAAAACGCAAACCAAATGGACTAGCCGAGCCGTCGTTCCGTGAATATCATTGATATTCCACAGTACACTGACAACTCTGACAACGCCAAGGGACGTAACGTAGGGGTTTGGTTTGCGGTTCGAGCTGTTTCAACACGTATTTACTACAAGAAACTAGCAAAATAGGCGATCCGAGCTGTGGGTCCGTGAACATCAATATTCCACGATAACGTGTCAGATCTGGACACAATTAAGAACGCAGACCATCTTAGTGGTTTGCGGTATGAACCGCAACACGAATATCCGCGGGTGTCTCCGCCTTCTCCACAAGGGGACACGTGCGGCTTCTGCCCGCGCGGGGTTACTCTACCCCTTGCCAAGTAACAGGGAGATCACGAGTCGTCGTCCGACCTGCTGGCAGCACTGGGTTAATGAGCTACTCTTCCAGCCCCTGTGATGGCCGCTTGGGATCCTAGCGGGAGGCGGCCGAGTGTAGTGTCCGTCTATCACTCGGAATGAGTGACTGGAATGTGACATCTCTTGGCCAGCATCTGAATCCTGATCACCCACAGGTGACCGATCCGTTCCATACGCTGTCCCGTTTCATGCAGAAGCAAATAATCATATGCAGTTGCAGCTCCACAATGCCGTGAACAGACTTTCTGAGAAGGGTAATGAGTAGAACATGATGGTGCAAGAAAAGGCAGTTAGACAGCGCGATTACGCAATGGGACCTGAGTAATCGAGACGCGCGCTAGATTTCGCTCTCTCCAGTGAACGGACCCTGTACCATCTCCAGTATGACCTTCCATGTGTCACTCTCTTGTCCCTTCGCCTGCTGTGCCTCTCTAGCCAGCAAGGCCTCTCTGCCCTGGGCAATTCTTCCGTCGCCTTCCCGTCTCGTTTGCTCGATCGTTCTGACCACCCGCGGCAGGCGAACGGCAGTATACTCGCTCAGCGCTTTTTCGAGGTTCTCGCTCGTCAACGGCTCATACTTAACCAGCATGCGCACGAGATGGTAGACATCTTCGCTTGACTGCAAACCAGTTAGGATCTCGTACGACCTCGCTATGATGGGCGCACTTGGTTTGCTCCTTGTCCTAGGAAAGGCGCCGTAGGATGCGCTGCATCGCCCAGCAACACCGCTCTGCCCTTGTGCCACACCGGTGGAATTGGCCGCAAGTACGTTCCGAACTGCTCGATGTCATCATTTTGAATCAACGGATAACGCGGTAGATGGACTCACTCGAACAACTTCGTTCGAGTTCAGGATGATCTTGCCTGCTTCTCCATCCCAATTCACCGGCGGGAGCAGCTCCAAGACGTCGCCCAGTTGCTCCGGACGTGCCGTTCTCCAGTCCTCCATCATCTCGCCGGGTGCTCCCAGAACCATTCCCCACATGTATTTCTCCTCTTTTGTGGGCATACAAATGAAGTGACCGCCGTCTCCCGACACCTGGAGCGTCGTAATCGGTGCACGCGCTCGCACAGTCTCGGTGTAAGGGCTGAACCCTCCGATCTGCGATCAGTCAGCATTGCTTCGCCGCCAGTTTTACCCACGCACCATCGTGAGTCCGGTGTAATCTGCGGGTGTTTTCCCAAACAGCGCATCGCGGACCTTGCTGTGGAGGCCGTCGCATCCGACCAGAAGATCGCCCTCGTCCGTCGTTCCGTCCTCAAACAGAGCGATGACCTTATCCCCCTTGTTCTTGACGTCAACCAGTTTCTTGCCGAGGTGAATCGGGATGCCGCGTTTCTCAGCGTGGTCGTACAGAAACCTGGCAAATGTCGTCCGCACCACCGAGCACACTGGCCAACCGGTCGTCTCTCGAATCTGTGCGTATACAGGCGCATCAATGAGCACGATCTTGCTGATGTCGGACAGGTGGAGGAGCCGTTCCGTCGGCTGGCTTATGGCGATCGCCGCATCGGCCAGTCCGATGATGTTGAGAACCTTGAGCCTGCTTGACCTGTGAGTGCAGAAACATCTTTAAGGGTCGTAGGCTTACACTTGTCCGCTGATCTGCAGGGCGACGCCGCCGCTTGGTGGAGTTGCATGTCGCTCGTATATGACTGGATCAAAGCCTTTGTGCTGAAGCAGCATGGCGAGGATCGGGCCTGACAACCACCAATGAACCTTTTTCAGCAGCATCTTCATCGGCTTTGTGTGGCAGATCGAGTACATACCTGAGATGCCGCCTCCAATGATGATGACCTTCATGTCTCGGAGTTCAACAATGTCCGCAGGGAGAGGGTCTCAAAGGGTTCAACCGACTGAGACAGTTGTTCGTTGTCGCGACACACACCAGGGTTGACAGCCTTATATCTAGTTGTCAAATGTCTTTTACTCACCATGCTGACTGTCTGACCGCCTTCGTTAGTCGTTGCGTCTGCTCTAACAGTGCCAGTTCGCAGTCTTCTGTGCGGTCCGCACGCGGAGGTTCCTTGCCGATCCAACCTCCTTCCAACAACAACCGTGAACAAAATAGATAATTGCTGAGTAGTATGTCCGTGAACGTCATTAATCTCCCACAGTAACGTGCCAATTCTGGACATGCTTAGATAACCAAAGCATAGCAGGGGCTTGCAGTATGAGCCGGAATACGAAAGCCCGCGGGTATCTCCGCCTTCTCCGAAAGAACCCTTCCTGATGTTAACGGCGCGGGCTACCCCTCTTCCCCGTGACCAAAGACAACAATGGAGCAATGACTTGTGTTACAGCGTTGTCCGAACAGCTGACACGACTGGGCTGACGAAGGATCGCGCGATTCCCATTGATGTCGAGCTGGGATCGCAGCGGGAGGCGGCCCGAGACACTGTGCTCGTACGATTCGGGAGCTCCGACTGAGAAACCATGCTGCCAGCGCGACGGCGGAGCTTCTTTTTTCTCCGGACTGAGGCATCGCACACGAACGGCGGCGGCGGTCAACCGCCGAGCATTTAGCATTTGGCATTCAGAGAGCCACAAATTCAACAAATCGTTACAAGATCGCGATACGGTATGGTACATACGATACATCCCCGCCTTCAGTTGTGCACGGATTGCAAGTGCTTTACGCGCCGAGGCTGCTTCCGACGACACCCTCTCCCCCGCGTTTCATTGTGCTGCCTCCTGTACACCCTCTTGATGGCTTACCAGCGAGTGCACTGATTAGCACTCAGCGGCCCTGCAGCTCCAGCTGCGTCTTATGCTGCCCCTTAATCTGGGGCATCGTCAGCTCGCCCGAGCCGACGGAGCGGTGCTTGAGCATCTGTCAGCCGAACGAATCGCATCAGCGCCTTCCGAATCCTCTACCCCATCACAAGGAATGGCGTACATCAGGGTCGTTCATCACTGCACCTTCCCCAGCACACGTCGGGCGTCAGCAAGCTGGGAGGGAAGGAGGGGACTCCGACGGAGGAAGGAAGGGACGCACGGACGCGCGTCATGGCCACAGTGGCGCCGACGACCGCGGCGGCGACGACGACGCCGAGCGGGTAGAGCTCGACCGGGATCTCTATCATGATCATCCACCATCACGCCGTCAGCTTCTGCCAGTGCATACGAAAGGATGAGCGAGCGGAGTGGGGCACGCACTCCTCCAGTCTTTGCGGAATACCTGCGCGCGCGCGTCAGTGTGCTGTACTACGATTGAGGGATAGGAGGCGGGAAGCGGGCGTGGGGCAGGAAGAGGGAGGGAGGGGGGAGGAGGGAGGGGGGGCAGTCACAACAAGCGGCAGGAGCCTAGAGGACGCACGAGCTTCGCACGCCGGTCCCCAGCCTCAGCCGCAGCGGTCGCGTACCCCCCGGGCCGCGTCATCGTCCGACTGGCTCGGGGCGCTCTGAGGCTGAGGCTGAGCGGACCAGGCCCAGAGGAGGGCCGGAGGGAGGTGATGAGCCGGCGGGCGAGCATCCTCGTTGTGTTGTACGATTGTACTGTACTTGTACTGGGCTGGAAGATGGGAGCGGCGCGAGGAGACAGTGGTGGGCGAGCAGGGAGGCGGGCGGCAGGAGGTACATAGCTGAGTCTACGTCGTATCAGCGTATTATAACGACGCCCTTGGGTCTCCCCCCAAGCTGGACCCGGCCAGTCAGCGGTCTTCCCCACCCCACCCCAATGCATGACCAGCTCGTAGCGCGCTGGCTGGGCACAGTACCAGCGACCAGAGACACGGGCGCAACGGCGGGCGGGGCGGTGGGCTGGCCGTATGCGGTCGGTCAGCTGGCCTGGCGAGGTCAGGGTCACACCCGCCATCTTGGTGGGCTTAGAGTTCGGGCCTCGGCATGATGCTGCTGGCTGAGGGAGATGAGGGGAGTCAGTATTGGCCTGTGAATCCGATCTGGGCGAGGGGGAGTGTCACTATGCTACATCTATTGCTGGACTTGGGGTACAGGGACTGAGACACGATGGTTGTGCGGAATGTGGGTACATATATGAAGGAGGACCTCTGCGGGCGGGGTACGCGGACCCGTGCGCCAGAACGAGTACGTGGCTGTATCGAGAGCGCTCAGTCCATCAGTTCTCTGTCTCCGGGAGCTTGGTGTTCTTCTCCAGCTGGCCGGAGCCGACGGAGCGGTGCTTGAGCATCTGGAGCGCGTACGCAGATCAGCATACACCCTTGTGATAGACGTGTGGGACAGGACGCACATCAGGGTCATTCATCACTACCCGCCGCACGAGCAGAAGGTGTCAGTGACCGTAGGAGCTGGGAGGGAAGGGGGCGTACGGATCCGCGTAATGGCCACGCTCGCGCCTACGACGCAGGCGGCGACGACGACACCGAGGGGGTAGAGCTCTACCGGGATGTCTAGCAGGCCAAATCGGCACCGATCCAATCAGCGCCTGCCAGCAGCCCTCGCATGAAGCAGAGAATGCTCACCGCGCATCCTCACACGGAACGCCTATGGACCGGGCACGTCAGCGCTGTGGGATGGAGGGTGTGAGGGAGGGTGAGGCGCACGAGCTTGGCCCGGTTGTCCGGGTCCCGGGCAGCCTCCTGCGTCTGGGAGGCGTACCCGCGCTTTCCCTGCAGCTGCAGCTGGCTGAGCACGGGCGAGCGGCCCGCGGGGGAAGGGCGAGCGAGGAGCTGCGCTGGACGGACGGTGCGGGCGGACTGGACGAGCTGGCGGGCGTACATCTTCAGATGTTGCTAATCGTGGTTTCTAAGTTGGTTCGGGCGTTGGAGAGTCGAGGTAGTGGCCAGCAGAGGAGAGGTTGGGAGAGAGCTGCCTCCAGGAGACCCATCCTTTAGTGCCTCTCCCCCCTCGCGCCGTGCGCACGATCATGATCTTCCAGGCAGGCTCGGGACCGTGGTGTGCGCTGAGGTCACTGGCACCTCACATCGGGAGCAGCCAATGCGGTCGGTTGACGTCATTCGCCTCCGGGATACCCCGCACGGGCCACGGAACGTGATGACAGGGGTGAACCCTGGCGGAGCTGCGGGAGGCGAGGATATTCCGGGCGAGGGGCGATCTCGTTGACCAGCCCAGCTCAGTGCCGGTTTCTGGCAAGACCTCCGACTGCGGCGCTGATATGCACACCGACGCTCGGGCTGATATGCGTGCCGAGCCTGTCGCGCTGCGCAGGTCTGCGGTTATGCGCACGTGCGTTCCCTGCTGCGTGCGTATTTCTGAGAGAGGAGCTCGGAGAAGGACGTCATGGACTGGCCCACGTCCAACTTGGCCTGCTCCAGACAGATCAACTCGACTCGACATCATCCCCCCCCTCCCCGCGCACCTCGGCAATATCAACATCCCATTCCCGTGCATCAACCCGTGCAGATGGATCGAGCCAAACCCGCAAAAAGGCCAATCTCAATACGAGCTTGACTGGATGTTCTGATCGCGCGGGGGCTGCGCGTGCTCCGCGCTCCAACTGGCCACCCCGCCGGCGCCTGCTCCACCGGCGCGACGCGCCCTGACGTAACGGCCCCGTCCCCGCTCGCACCCATCCCACCAAGCAGGCAATACAGTACGGTACACCCGGTGCCTGTCCCCCTCCCGCTGCGCCACAACGCCCTGGAATAGCTGCCCGCGCACCGCCGGCCCCGCGCGCGGCGTGTGAATCCCCGGGCTGGATCTGAATGCCGGATACCCTGGATTGCCAAAACAGGCAGGAAGCAGGAAGCAGGAAGCAGGCAGCGGTTCGTGCGGCGCCGCACGTGCGGGAGGGGCACCGGCGCGATACGCTCGGCGCGGGGCGGGGGCGGTACCGCCGAGCGGCGGGTGGGGGGCTGCCGCCCTCCTTCTGGGCATGGTATAAAGCTGGTGTGACTTTGGGGCCGGATGAACTGCCGATTGACAGCTTCTGCTCTCAAACGTCGAACCTCTACTACTGTTTACTCTTCAGACGACGACGACAACAACAACAACAGCAACAACATGCCCGACGGAGCCGCACCCACCCAGACCGCCCCCGCCCAAGGGATGAAAGTGCTCGTGATCGGCGCGGGCATCGCCGGGCCCATCCTGGCCATGCTGCTCAAGCACAAGGGCTTCGCCCCCGAGGTGTTCGAGAAGCACTCGCACCCCACCGAGGGCGGACTAACCATTATGGTCTCGCCGCAGTCGTGCGTGCCCTCACGTGACTTGACCTGCATGAGATACTGAGCGTGATCTTGTTGCCGTTCATCGTGCGCAGGCTGAAAGTGCTCGACCTCGTCGGCCTGGCACACAAGGTCATCGCGCTCGGCCGCCCGCTCCAGCGGCTCCTCTCCCGCTCCGAGACCTCGGGCCAAGTGTTCATCGACTCTGACCTGCCGTCCACCTTCGTGGACAAGACCGGCTGGCCGATGGTCATCGTGAACCGGACGGTGTACCACAAGTTCCTCGTGGAGAGCTGCGAGGCGCAGGGGGTGCCCGTGCGGTGGCACAAGAAGCTGGACGATGTGAAGCTGGCTGGGGAGAAGGTTACCGCGCTGTTCGCGGACGGGAGCGAGGCGGTGGGCGATCTGCTTGTCGGCTGCGACGGCCTGCACTCGAATACCCGGGACGCGCTGTTCGGCAAGTCCCCCGCGTCGTTCACGGGCGTCGTCTCCGTGCGTGCTTCCCTCCCACGCGCTTCCGGTGCGTGCAAGGCTGACAGCTTGGCGCCACAGGTCTCCGGCTTCACCCCCTTCAGCAAGTCCCTCTCCCCGCCCTACACGACCATGCTGCAGATCTTTGGCGACGGGGCGTACTTCCTGACCTTCCCGACCGCGCAGGAGAAGAACATGTGGGCGGTGAACATCTCCGCGAACGAGGGGGAGGTCGAGGACTGGGGCCCGGTCAAGGAGAGCGAGCGGCAGGCGATCGTCGACAGCCTGCCGCCACATACGTGGAAGGGCGAGCCCGGGCTGTTCTTGAAGAACGCCGAGGAGATGGTCCGGGTACGCATGTCTCCCGGGGTATAGCATACACCTGCTGAGATGCTCCGATGCCCAGTTCGGCCTGTTCCTCCGCCCCATCCCCGACGTCTGGCACAAGGGCCGCGTCGTCCTCTGCGGCGACGCCGCGCACCCCATCACGCCCTTCCTCGGGCAGGGGGCGAACCAAGCGTCGGAGGACATCTACCACCTCGTGCGCGTGCTGGTGCAGCACGCGCCGCTCACGGACGCCTCGCTCGAAGCGGCCTTCAAGGAGTACACGGAGATCCGCAAGCCCAAGGTCACGCTCGTCGTCAACCAGAGCAACAGCGAGGCGTCCCAGCGCACCGTGCACGGGGAGCAGGCGTGCAAGCAGCGCGATGCAAAGCTCGCCGAGGGCCTCAACAGCGACACGTGGAAGACGATCATCGAGAATGTCAAGGGTCCGTATCTTCCGGGCAAGAGCGAGGTTTAAGATGGGGCGAGAAAGCGAGCGAGGCGTTTGACTGTATGACATTGCGTAAGCCGCTGATGTGTACGATAAATAAACGGGTTTTGTAAACGCGTGACCAATTATCAAGTTGTGCAGTCGGGAGTGCGACGCCGAGTGCGTTGACTGCGTGGGACAGGCGTCCTTTCGTATTCGACCTTGTGTAAGAGCGACAGCACCGTGAGTCAGCTGTCGAGCTACTGCCAGCTGTGGACTCTTGCGGAACTCCATTGAGGACGACGTGATTCTCTTTCCTGCTACTGTTTCGTCCTTCGGATGGCCGGGACCTCTCGCTTGGATGCAGTCCGCGGTCCGGGCTGATCCAGCAGTGGAATTCCGTCTGCATCGCGCGGATTACTGGTTCGACATTGCTTCGCTCCGGCAAACCGCTGACGACCGCACTGCTTACAGTTGATGACAGGGGTTTCGGCATGTTGATGCATAGCGAAAGTGGGGACCGTGTGCTGCCCTGCCTCTTATAGCGTTGAGCCCCTCCAAGTGCCATCTTCCAGTGACACCTGCTGGAATCATGACGGGAACCCAATGTGTCGCCAGGCAGATTCCGGCAGAAGAGTGCAAGGTTATAAAGACTGCGTAGCAACGGCGGTGTCGGTAGTAGACCAATCGTTTACAATCACGTACAGCTCAACTCCGCAGCAATGAGGGTCATCGTTATCGGAGCGGGTATTACAGGTGCGCGTTCCAACACGTCGAAGATTCCGACATTCAGGGCGAAACGCTGTAGGACCGCTCCTTGCAATGCTCCTCCAGCACAAAGGCTTCGACGTTGTGATATACGAGAGACACGCTGTTACTCCTCGCCATGGTGCGATTGTCCAGCTGAGCGGACAAGTGTAAGTGCACGTCTTTTTTTCAAAGTATATGTGCTCACTGGGCGTAGATTCAAAGTTTTGAACATTCTTGGCCTTGCCCACGAGGCGATCGCACTTGGATTGCCTTTGGAGCATCTCCACTACGTGTCGAAGGAGACGGGTAGGGTATTTATCGACGCCCCCACGTACAGCGATATACGAAAAGCCACGGGCTGGCCGATGTGCGGTATTGTCCGTTCGACGTACTTGAAGTTCCTGGAGGGCAATGCGGTTAAAAGAGGCATCCCTGTGCATCGGGCGAAGAACTTTGTCGATATCAAGCAAGACGAAGACACTGTGACGGCTATATTTGATGATGGGACGACGGATGTAGGCGATCTGCTCGTGGGTTGCGACGGGATCCATAGCAAGGTTCGAGACGCTTTGTTCGGGAAGGCTCCGGCTGAGTACACTGGGATTACAGTCGTAAGCGCCAAATCAAGGTTGATAACGCTGTACTCACAGACATCAGATCGGCGGGTTCACACCATACAGTGATGAACTGCATCCGACAGGGCCGGCGACCGTGAGCCAAATCTCCAGTGAGGATTGCCACTTCATCTACGTGCCCACCGCAGAGCACAAGTACTTCTGGGGCGTAAATATCGCAGCAGAATCCGAGATGTTGGAGGATTGGAGAACGACGGCCGCGGTCAAGCTTGGCGACTTGAAAGAGTCGATCCCTGCACTCGGATGGGGTGGTAATGTTGAAAAGATCATCTCCGCTTCGGGAGAAGTCATTCGGGTCAGATGAACACCGGCTATACTAGGCGCTAGGCCATCGCTGACGGTTGCGCAGTTCGGATTGTACTTGCGGTCGATCCCGCCGGTATGGCACAAGGGCCGGGCAGTGCTTCTGGGCGACGCCGCTCATCCTACCACGCCCTTCTTGGGACAGGGAGCGAACCAGGTACGGCAGCGGTGCCGGTGACGTGCCAGGTTACTGAGGCCTGTCCAGGCAACCGAAGACGTCTATCATCTGGTTCGCTTGCTCGTCCAGCACCAGCCCCTATCTAGTACGAGCATGGAGCAGGCACTTTCCGAGTATACGGCAGTGCGCCTCCCACGGGTCATGAGGACCATCGATCAGACCAAGCGAGAAGGCAACCAGAGGCTTGCGAAGGACGAGGCGGCGCTGCAGGCCGTGGAGGAGGAGCACGCCAAGGGGCTTGAGAGTGACACCTGGAAGATTATCCTTGAAATGGTGCACGGGCCGTTTGAGGGGCCCAGCGAGATCTAGTCAAGAACAAACGAACGAATGGAGACGGTCCGGTCACTGGTCGCCTACTTACAGTAGGTCACAAGGGGTGGCTATGCCAATTCAGCGGTGGTGTCGTTCGGCCGCCTGAGTTCTTGAGATGAAATGAAATGCAATAACAGAGATCGTACGCTACCCAACACATTCTGTGACAGCGCCGTCCACTACTTCCCCAACTTGACCGGCCACTGCACCTTCATCTCCCCCAAGTGCACCCGGTAATGCTTCATAACGCACTCATAGAACAGCCCGTTCAGCCTCGAGCCCGTGTGCGACGCGTGCTTCGCCCGCGCGATCAGCACCTCTTCCTTCTTCAGGCTATCGCGGAAGGCCGCGGAAGGGCGCAGGAAGTCGATCGTGTAGGTGCAGGAGGGGAGGGGGCAGCGCCATGCGTAGGAGGGGGAGAGCACGGGCCGGTGGGTGAAGCACTGCACGCGAACAAATCCAAGTTCATCAGTACTGTACTGGATTAGCATATATGCAGGGAGATAAACGCACAGCAGGCATCTCAGCTCCCTTCTCTGGAAGAGCCCTCGGCTTATACGTCTCCCTCGGCACCCACGGCTGCACCGCGTGCACGGGGGTCGTCCAGGGATCCTCGTCGTCGCCCCACCCGCCGCGCGCCTTCTTCTGCTCTGCCTCAAGCGACCGCCCGCGCCGCCCCCTCTCGGGCGGAGGAGTGAACAGGCCCTCTACTTCCGCCTCCGAGCCCGAGGCGGACTGCTCGTCCATCTCCATTGGGGGAGGGGCGCGCGGCCCACGCACGGGCGGCGCGGGGGAGGAGCCGAACAGCTCGTCCTCCTCCCCCGGGTCCGGATCGTCCGAGTCGGCCATCGTGAGATCCAAGTCTGCCTCCTCGGACGGGGCGGAGGGCGCGCGCCTCCTGCTGGCAGAGCTCTTGCGGCGCGTGGAGACCCTTCTCGTGGTAGCGACCTGGCGAAGGTAAGCACCGTGCATATAGCAGTCAGCGGGGGGACGGCTCACCGAGCCCGAGAGGTCGATCTCCTCCACGGTCCTGCGCGCACGGGAGCCGGTGCGCCTCGCCGATGCAGACTCCGCGGCCGACATGCCCGGCGTTCGGGCAGGCGACGGGCCCGCAACGTGCGGACGGCGAAACAAGTCTGCCGGCTCCATGCGAGCCGTCTCTGGCGAGGTGCTCGCCTCCGCCGGAGTCTTGCGCACGTCCACTCTCCGCTTCTTCGCGCTCCCCTCGCCCCGCGTCTGGCTCGCAGGAGGAGCAGCCCTCTTCCTCTTCCCGGGGCTCTTGCCCTCGCCCGCGCCGACCTCCCTCTTCCGGCCCCAGCTCCTCCCCTCCCGCGCGGCCTTGGCCTTCTTCTCCTCGACCTTGCGAGAGAAGCGGTCCCACTCCGGGACCGGCACCCCGACGCGCTTCTCGTACTCTGCATTGCGCCACTTTGCGCGGACCCAGTAGTCCTTGAGCCACGAGGCGTGCACGGCGAGCGTGTGGTAGATGTCGGTCGTGAAGAAGGCGGTCGAGGGGTTGTCCTTCTTGTACATTTTCTTATACTGCGAGCGGGTTAGCACCGCGAGGCCCAAGCCCGTGCAGCGCGCAGCGCGCAGCACGCAACGCGCAACGCACCTTGTCAACGAGCCACGGGATGCTCTGCTCCGTCTCCCGCAACGCCGTCCCGCACATGACGACAAAGTTGACGAGCAGGGCGCGCTCGAGCCACAGCCGGCTGCGCACATAGCACCCGGCGTCCATCGAGCGCACCTCGTACCGCCTGTTCGTGCGCGTGTGCATGACCAGCGCGTCCGTGCCCGGGCGGCGCAGCTCCGTGGCGTAGTTGTCTGCGTGGGCCAGACGCGCTTAGGTCCGCGCCCAGCACTGCGAAGAAGAAGAGAAGGCGTGCGTACCGTCAAACGTGCACATCCTCCACCTGCCCTGGACGACGACGCGGACGCGGCTGCCCTCCTTCCTCTCGCCCCCGACGCGCGCGCGCGCCTCGGGCCTGACCCAGCGCCACGCGGCCTTGCCCTCGAGCTGGACGACACCGCGCCAGAGGACGTCCGTCTGCGGGGGCACGTTCACGCCCGGGAAGACGGCGAGGTCGTCCAGCCCGCGGGGCGTGTTTGTGGGCGCGCGCAGGGAGAGGTGGGTGAGCACGAGGATGGGCGGCTTGGGCGGGCGGTGCGCCGAGGGCGAGGGCACAGAGGGCAGGAACAGGTCCGTCTCCCAGATCGGGCCGTAGGGCATGCTGGACGACGGGCCTCGCCGTTGTAGAGGGTATCGGCACTGAGGGGTGTGTGTGTCACTGCGCGAAGAGCCGAACACCGCCGCCACCGAGCAATCACCAACTCCGAGTCGAGTCGACCGTTCCTCGTCCGGACTCGTGACGGGATGCCGGCGCGGGACGGAGAGAGAGAAGGCGAGGGACTCGGAGAAGCAGGGTGAAGCTGGGTGTAACCTGGTACTTCCCCGTAACGCGGGAAGGGTGATGCTGGGAAATAGCAGCGGCTATCGATCTTCCTGTCAGCTATCAGCTATCAACGATCCGGTGATGCCCCTGGCCCTGGTTCTGGTTCTGGTGGTTCGTACGCAGGCGCACAGGCCCGCGAGAAGCGGCGGTGCGGTGAGCGAGTGACAGTGGAAAGAGTGACGATAGTATTTAATTGTCGGTGGCCGCGGCGGCGGGGAACAAAGAGAGAGAGCCTGAGGCGCATGACTACCGCTGACTTGCGTCGTCACCCACGTCTCCATCTGTATCCTGCAGCAGCCCCGTACTGTGCCTGTGCCTGTGCACTAAGTACTAAGTAGCGCACGGCGGATCGGATCGCAAGGTCAGTAGGAACAGTGATAGCTCCCAGCCTGGCGCCACAGCCCGCTACTAGCACTGTGCTGTACTGTACAGTGTATGCATATGCCAGCGCTCTGGCCCGCAGCCACTGCTTAGGCTCGAAGGCCCTGCACCGCCGTCTCCGCATACAGTACACGCTTCCAGTGCACAAGTCAAGCAGCTCGCAAGTGACAGCGCCGGATGTCACTCGTGCTGCGGTCGTGCGCGCGCTCAGGGCCTGGCACTCGCCTGGCCTTGACAGCCTGCTGCTGGCTGCGGGCTGGGGAGGTTCGGGAACACCGACTCGAGCGCAACCCCGCCCCGTGTACGCAGTGCGGAGCCGGAGCCGGAGTCGGGAGCCTGGTGGGGCCTACGGCAGGCAATTGAACCGCTGCGTCCCCGCTTCTAAAGGAGCTGCAGCGAGAGAGGGCCCGTGCGCGTGCCACGCAGGAAGGCGGGCGGACTATTGGCCCCGAGCCCGGCGCTTCTGTGAGAACACACCCGCCTGCTTGTGCTTTTGGCTGTCCTGCTCCTGCGCAAGTAAGTACCGGATGTACGTACTGCGAACAACGGCGAATGCGAGCGACGCGCGAGTGCCGGTGACGGGAGGGAGACCGCGGTAGAGTAAGTATTATCTTGATAACTTAGTGTTATAACAACGGTCGTTTCTGTCGGTCGGTCATTATTGGCCGGTGGCAGTAGCAGGCAGTGGTCGAGCGGCGGGCCCTCGATTGCTCAGTCAGGTCCCTCAGTCAGGCTGTTACGTGACCCCCCGCGCAGATCGGGCCAATCAACGTCCCGCTCCCTCCCATCTCTCCATCGCCCGTGCACACGCCCCCGCCGCACGCACAAATAGCGTGGAATACGCCCAGCCCCAGCGGCGGAATAAACAGCGTCCCCTCCGCTGCTGCTGCTGCTGCTGCTGCCTCTGACCCGGACGCGGACCCGGACCCAGCAGCACTCGAGCAGCAGTCACGGTCAGTACTGTCACGGTCACTGACGAACGGTCGGCTCCGGCTTCCGTCCATTCGCCCACCGTCGCCAGGGCTCGGCGGGGATCCATCACGCTCCGGTGCTCCGGTCGCTGCTGCCAGTCCAGTCCTTCCCCGTCTCCTATCGCCTATCGCCCCCCATCCCCGCCACCGGGGCAGGCCAATTGATTCATATTGGCAGCGGATTGTATATTGGCACCGCCTCGGGCGCAGGGGCAGGCGCAGAGCGAGTGGGAGATCTGCCCCGATCCCCGCCTCTCAGCGTGTGACCCCCACCCCGCCCCGACACACGACGTGCCCACGCCGACGCCCACGCCCACGCGGCACCGCGCCCAGCTCGCCTTCCTCGCCGGCCAGGAGCACCAGACGACGGCCTCGCACGCCCACGCCATCCTGCGCGCACGCGCAGCCGTCGCCCGCCACCGCAACGCCGTCCACTCCCCCCTCTACCCGCGCACCTCCGACGACATCCTCGCATACATCTTCCTCATCGCATGCGCAGCCTCCCCGGGCCCACCCCCACACCAACTCGCAATCACCCTCTCCCACGTCTCCGCCCGCTTCCGCCACGTCGCACTCACCACCCCGCTCCTCTGGAACGCACTCACCATCGACCTCCCCCTCGCCCACCCACACCTCTGGCAACCAGGCGGAAAATGGCACACCGTCGCAGAGCGCACAGGCGCCTCCACACTCGACATCACAGTCCGCATCCGCCCCGATATGGCCGCCGCCCAGGCCAAGGGCGCCCACATCCCCCCGCCAGACGCCACCACCTACCTCCTCCGCCTCTTCGCCCGCTGCAGGCTCTGCGTCGTCACCGGCCACCACATGGGCACCTCCCTCCTCCCCGCCCGCACCCGCCACTTCCGCTTCCCAGAATCGGACACCCTCCGCGAGCTCAGGATCTACTTTGCAGTCACAAAGATATCCTCCATCCTCCTCCTCCTCTCCCGCTGCAGGCGGATAGAGAACATCCACCTCTGCGACCTGCGCGTCCTGCCCGAGCCGGACCCGGACCCGGACCCGGACCCGGAGGCGCGCGCCGACACCCCGCCGACGAGCGAGGCGGACGGCCGACGCTCCCCCGTCCCGGACACGCTGACGCTCCCCTACCTCACCCACCTGCGCGTCGACGTGTCGGACAGCTCGGGCTTCCACGCGCACGGCCTGTTCACGCGGCTCGTCCTGCCCGCGCTCCAGCACCTGCACCTCGACCAGCTCTCCTCCCCGAGCACGCTGCTCTCCTCCGCGCCCTCCGCGCCGGCCTCCTTCGCCCGCATCCGCACCCTCGCCCTCTCCGCCCCGCGCGCAACGCTCGCCTCCGTTCTCCGCCTCGTGTGCTCCATGCCCGCCCTCCGCGACCTCCGCCTCCGCAGCATGTCCCTGCACTCCTCGACGCCCGCCTCGGCCGACCAGGAGCTCATGCACGCCCTCCACACCGCCGTGCCCCCCCTGCGCAAGCTCGTCCTCCAGTACGTCCTCCCCGCCGACCAGATCCTCCACTTCCTCGTCGGCGCCACCACGGGCCCGCCGGGCGCAGCCCCGGTAAGCTATAACGCCGCACGCAGGCGCCGCCCACGCACCCTCGAGCGCCTCGAGGTCGACGGCGGATGGACAATGGCCATGGCCACACGCCTCTGGGTCGAGGAGCGCCTCGGCGAGGGCGGGTACGTGATCAACCCCAGGAGGGAGGAGTGGGTCGAGCGCACGGCCTGAGCGCACGTGAGCACCCGGGGGGGTCTGGCCATAACCAACCACCAACAACCAACAACCAACCAGCCAGCCAGCCAGCCAGCCAGCCAGCCAGCCAACAAACGGCTCTGGAGCCGAAACCGAAACCGAAACCGGGAAACAGGCTCGCAAGTCGAGCGGCGAGCTCCGACTGCGGCAGAGGGCGCAAGGCGGAAGGTGCAAGGTGCAAGGTGGAAGGTGTAGGGGGTCGAGCGCTGCTCCAGCCGCCAACCCCTGCAGGAAGGGGCTGCGACCCGCCCCGGGCTTACACTTCGCCCCGCCCCGCCCCGACCGCTGCCTTATAGGCGTACAACGCGCGCGCGCGCGCGCAATAGGCGCTGCCAGTGCCCTGCCCTGCCAAGCCTGGCAGCATCATCCGACGGAGACCCCCGCGCACGCCCACCGCCCTGTGCGTACAGGTCGCGAGCACGTCGATGGCTTGACGCGCTGGGCCGTCGGCGGCAGCGGGGAGGGCGGGCTTGGCGGGATGGGAGCAGCAGTGGGTGGTGCAGAAGCGGGAAGCGGCGGGGACGGGGGCGGGGGAAGACCCGCCCGGCGAATGCGAAACGGGACGGGAAACGAGCGCGCTAGGGCTGTGGCGGATGGAAACGCTTCGGATGTCTTCTGCCGGGGGATCCCGCGATGATGCATGATGCACGACGCGGGTAACGCAGTGACGAGCCGTGCGAGGAGGAGGAGCAGGGGGGGGGGAGAGCACGACGCGCGGGAGGTGCGAAATGAGCTCTGGCTCTGGCGGGGAAAAGCAGCCCGGTCCTGACGGGCGGTAGATCTCTGTCGGAGCAGCGGCGCGCAGGCCAGGCCAGGCCGGGGCGCAAAAGAAGTCGAAGCCACGAAGGACGGACGGAAAACATGGAAACATGGAAACACGGGAACACGGAACACGGAACACGGAATACGGAACACGGAAGGAACTACGGATCACTATCACTACCATACCACTATCAACGGCACATTTCACACGAGCTTCACGGCGAATCCCCGCACATTATCACCCCAGTCCAGCTACCGATACCATCACGGCCCTGATCCTTCTTCTCGTTCTCGCCTTGACTATCCCTCCTCCCTCATCTATCAGGCTTCATCTTTTATTTCATGATTGATCGCCGAATCTGCCGCTCACTATCGGTCGGCAGCACCTCGTACCGGGTACCGGGTACTGTCTGGTTATTCCCCGCTCTATTCGATATCTGCCTGTTGGTAACTTAACCTCTGATCGAACCTGTTCGTTGCTGTGGGCAGTGTCATGCCGCACAAACTGAGCACTATCCATACCATACCTCACACTGCACACACTATGTGAAGCTGGTACTGTACCCCCAGGAGCCGACCGCGTACACGGAGAGAATAATTATCGTGGCGGGAGCTGGGCAGTCAGATCTGTTCGTAAGCTATCTCTCCACACTGCGTGCCGAGTTCAGTTCGGTAGTAAATATCGGTCGGCTGCACCTAGGCTGCCTACGCGACCGCACTCCTCCGGCTCGTCCCGCCCCCTTTTAATGATGTACCGTGATAGCGTAGTCGGCGAGGCCGCGAACTAGCAGGGCTCGCGTGGCCGAGGCGCTGGCATCTCTCGTTATTGATGCATTCTGCTCCGAAAGACTGCAGGTCTGCTGTAGCAGCGAACTGGACTCTCAGCGGGGGACAGGACGGTGCATGGAGGTCACATGCTGCACCTTGCAACCAACTTTCGACGGCGCGTTGCCGCCTGCGTCGCCGGGCTCTTGCGCGCCGATACTGTACTTCTAGCGTGCCGACCGCCGGGCTGGCACGTTCCACGGTTGGTTTGAATAGCCGGGCTGGATGGTCAGCATTGTAGGCTGTGCATCTAGACCGGAGTGTGACGTGCGTGGACATTACACTACTGCATGAGTGTGGCTATTGATACAGTGATTTAGTCGAGTTCTACTCCTGCAAGATGGCTTGCTGTCGCCCCGTCCGACCAATCCAAATCATGTCCTTTCCCAGATCTTCCAGTTGCCCTGCACAAATCGCTTCGTCCCCAAAAGTGCCAACGCGCCCACGACGAAACATCCTCCGGTGAATCCAACCCCGATGAGATACGCGTCCGCCCCCTGCTTCCCCAGTACCTGCCCGGAGTAGTTGATGAGCTCGATGCCGATCGGCTCCGCTACCAGATTCGGGATGACGCAAATAATCCATAGGATGGCCATCGCGCTTCCCATATCCTTAACGCCGACGACCTCGGCGGTGACGGGCCCACACGCGCTCCAGAACGTGCCGCCGGTCATGCCCTGGATGATGGCGAAGAAGATGAGCACGCCGTAGGAGCGTGAGAGCATCCACACGACGAGGCACGACAAGCCCGCGACGAACGTGAACACCGCTGCAGTGTTTATGCGGCCCATGCGGTCCGCGACGAGCCCGATTCCGGGGCGCCCGACCATCTGCCCCGCGGCGAGGATCGCCTGCAGGTTCGCGCCCTGCGTCTGGGTGAGCCCCAGCCCGCTCACGGCGAACGTCGGGATGGTCCAGACGGCGAAGACGTAGCCCATGAGGGAGAAGAACGCCCAGATCCACACCCACACATACCCGCGGTGCCACAGCCAGCGCAGCTCCAGCGGCTCCATGTTGTGCTTGCCGCCTAGGACGTGCGAGCGGTCCCGGATCAGGAGCACGGACGGGATGAGCACGACGAGACACACCACGGCGTTCACGATGAACGCCCAGCGCAGGCCGAGGTTTTCGATCGACGCGCGGGTGACGATGCTGAATACTAAGGAGCCGCCGCCGGAGCCGCCCGTGGCCAGGCCGAGGGCGATCGCGCGCCGTTTGTTGAACCACTGCGAGAGGATTGGGAGGAGGGGGATGAAGATCTGTGCGCTTGGTTAGGGGAAATTGGAGACGATCAGGGCAAGGAAACACACCAGTCCGACCCCCAGGCCCATGGCAATCCCCTGGCTGAGCAGCAGCTCCCAGAAGGTGCGCGCAAAGGCTGCGGCTATCTGGCTCCCCGTGTAGAGCAGCACACCCACGATCATGGGCAATCGGAAGCCGAATCGGTTGCCGAGATAGTTGGATAGCGGAGAGATAACCAGGGCAATGGCGACGATCGCCCCGCCTACAAAGGCGTATTGGATGTCAGACGTGCCAGGGAAGTCTGGAGAAGGTAAGCACGGGCAAGGAAGGGGCTAATCACGTGGGTTCGTACAATCGTTCTGTCGATAGAAGGAGAGGAAGACACCGAAGCTCGTCACGTTCCCAAAGGTCGCCGCTGCGTGTCGTTAGCATCTCTACCGTAGAGGGGGCCTTAAGAGGACACACCATTGCACATAAACGTGCAGATCGCAACGATCCACCCGTACCCTCCGTCCGGCGCAGTAGCTTTGGCGCATTCAATCTCCTCGACCTCTTCCTTCCCACCGACCGGAGGCATGGCTTCCTCTTCATCCCTTTGCCCTCCGGACGGGCCGACCCCCGGCGGGCGTCTTTTCTCCGCGTCCGCGACCTCGGCAGTCGGCTCTTCCACGATGGTCGGGGTGCGTGCACGGTCGTCCTGCGAGTCCCTGGACGGGACAGGAGTGGGGTCGTTCATGTTCCTGACTTGTTGTATAGTTTGCGTCTAGTATCCTCCATGCTCATATACCCGCTTCCCCGCGGCCGACAGAAGCAAAAGAACGGTAAGGCCGGAAAGGAACGGCGGTGGGCTGAGTCAGCTTAGAGCGCACCGAAGCGATGGAGACGCCGAGGCGTGCTTGGCGCGCGCGCAGGCTCGGACGTCGGCGCGGGGAAGCCAAAGGGACCGCTACATGGGTCAGGTGATCGCCCATCCGATCGATATCAGCCACAGTTTCCCGCACACTTTCTGCCGTGATAATTTATATAGGACACTGTTTTGCGCGCCAGGAATTTCTGTAGCAGGAATAGTTGATCACTTCCGGAAAGTTGAGGAGACTCTCTGAACCGCGCGCTCCTTCCTGCTGGACTGCTGGACCGACCGAGTCATATGCAAACTGCGCCCGCGTTCGTTCCTTTCCTGACTCGGGCCGCCCTGCGCCCTTACGACGTTTTACAAAGCTGTGGAATGGCGTTACCAAAGAGTAGGAGGGGCTGACCAAGCTAATGATGCAGGTCGGGGCATGTCGCCGGCCTCCTCCGACCGAGGACGATACAGCCTGAAAGGAACGTTGCTCCACTTCTTCTCCTCCAGTACCGAGACTACCGACTTGAGCTTTCAATCCAAATCCACCGTCAGAATGCATAGATGCGCTCGCTGCAGGCAGAGCGACCTCCGAGAAAACCGAGAATATTAGGTCTACATACTTCCAAACAGCCCATGTCCTGCTTCCCAGGGTGTTAGGCTTGCCGAGATCGGGAAGACCCTTAGCTATTGCCTGCGCTTTGGAAGATGAATGACTCAACCATTGTAGCGGAAGAATGTCAGAGCTCAACAGTTCCAAACGGCTGTTCTGCGCCCAGCAAGGAAGTCTGACCACGGTCCCTTCCATATCGCCGACGATTGATCTCCAGTATCGCCGAGGCGCCTGCCGAGCCGGCACACCCTCAAACAACCCTGGCCATGCACGTGCGCCACCGTTTCAACCCTGACATCGCCAGCGTGCCCAAGGTCGGCCTCGGGCACGGGGGCCTGTAGCCTAAGGAGGGGAACGGAACACCCACCTGACATGCGACTTGGCCCAACTTGACGCTGCTGGGCGACCACAGGACCTGTGCACCGGCGACGGCGAGCACGGGACCTGACGTACCGGGCGACCTCGGCAAATACCCCAGAGCTCCCCGGCGTGTCTTCACATACATCGACGACCGTCCGAGTACCCCACACGAGCAGTCAGATACCGCAATAACACCTCCAAGATGCACACCAACACCACTCCACCGCCATACTCCCAGTCCCCCGCAACCCCGACATCCGAGTACTCCTCCCGCCCGTCCTCCTCCCTCTCTGCCCCCGACCTGCCGGACATCGACGTCACCTCAGAGCCTGACGACCTGCCCCCGTCAATCGACGGCTACGCCCCCGCTCCCCAGGAGGCGTTACCTGTCTACCCCGAGCGACCGGCGCAGTACGTGTTCCTGAGCCTTGATGTGCTCAACAGCGTCCTGGTGGACGCGGCGAGCGGCGAGCGGGTGCTGGAGAGCGTATCAGAAGAGGAGGGGGAGACGCGCATCCGGTACCTCGCCGGGCCTTCGCTGGAGGAGGGCGAGCGCACGGTGTGCCGGATCGCCTGGCCCAGCGGGAGTGGGCGGAAAGCGCTTGCCGGCCCGACAGTCGACTTCGGCCAGGGCGCGCTCATCCTCCGCAAGTGGATGGCGCGCGCCGGCCACTCAGGGGCACTTCTGCGCGTACGCCACAGGGGGAAACTGTACGACGTGTACCAAGCCGGCTCTGCGCTGGGCGTACGGTATACACCCCACAAGTCGCAGCAACAGCGCACGAGCACGCGGCACCCGATGCTCCTGGGCATCCGCGACCCGCTCAAGCACGTCGAGCTGCTCCTTTCTCCCCAGCTCACGCAGGAGCAGGCGAGGGAGGTTCTCGAAATCGGTGCTCTGCTAGCGGTGCTGCTTAAAAGTAAGAGGCAGCTCGGGCCGGACTTCGAGGAGAGGATGATCAAGGACCGGCTTTGGAAGGGATTGGATAGGTGCTTCAGGAGCATCGGGAATGCCCAGAGGGGCCAGGTGCTGCGATGACCTGCGAGTCGTAACAGGATTACCTCTCGTTCCTTGTGTATATCGGAAGGACTTGTCCATGATTGTTGTATATTGATGACTTTTACCCCGTTCTAAGTGTTGTTGTCTTGGCTGGGCTAGCTGAGAATGTCACAGCAGGGGACATCTAGGGGGCCAAGCTGCCTGAACAGGCAACACGAGCATCTCGCGCTGCTGGGCACGATGCCGTTGCACGTGCGCCGGGGTGAGGGAGCTTGACGCGGACGAGCTCCGGGACTTCTCCTTATCCTGACGATCTGGCCAGAACATCTGCCAGCACACGACCACCCACCAGATCATCCGCTATCATCCAGCTCAACGCCCAGAGTGGGCGAGTGGGCGATCTCCTCGGCTCCGTTCTGCATCGCGCAACCCTGGGATCAACAGCGCATGGTCGTCCTGCCGGTTCGGGCAACAAAAGCGCCTTCTGCTGTGCGACGGCCGGCGGTTGGGGATGGTGCTCTGATGGGCTGATTGGAGGTCTGATGGGGGTGATGGGCTGGAGGGGCTAGCTGGAGGGGGTAGCATGCTTGGACGGCTTTCGCCCTTGCTTGAGCTCGCTCTGCTGTCTCTCCTGCTACTGACAGGACCACGATGGCCGACACGGAGAAGAAGATCAAAGTGATCATCATCGGCGCCGGGGTAGCTGGTGAGCTCGTTACGGCAGTAGCTGACTGTATGCAGCGGCTGACGCAGTGCAGGCCCAGTCTTGGCTCTTGTCCTGCAGTACAAGGGGTTCGATCCCGTTGTCTATGAGCGGCACGCTCAGAACCCGCCGGGAGGGCTGGCCATGCAGCTTTCCGGCCAAGCGTGAGTCCCTGCTTCCTGCTATGTTCACGGTGGGCGGACTGCTGACATTGCAGCAGGTTCAAGGTGCTCAATCTGCTCGGCCTTGCTGAAGGCGCCCTGGCCCTGGCCCTTCCGACCGAGCACGCCAGGCACCGCTCTGAGCTCACCGGCCGCGTATTCCTCGACGCTCCGGCCGGGGCCGGTATCCGCGCGGCGACCGGCTGGCCCTTGTGCGGCGTGAACCGGGCCGCGTATGCGCAATACTTGCTAGATGCGTGTAAGGATCGCGGGATCTCCGTGCACTGGGGGAAGAAGTTTGTGGGGTTGCGGGAGGACGGGGAGCTCGTATATGCGAAGTTTGAGGATGGCAGTGAGGTGCAGGGGGATTTGCTGGTCGGCGCGGATGGCATACACTCCACTGTGAGGGATACGCTGTTCGGGAAGACGCCGGCAGAGTATACGGGCCTGGTTGGGGTGCGTATATGCGCATATATGGCACGTCCTTCGGACTAAAGCGCGTAGATTGCCGGCTACACGCCGTACACGGTGACGATGCGAGCCTCGCCGCCTATCACGGTCGAGCAAGTGTGGGGCGACGGGTGCCACTACATCTGCCTGCCGATGCTGGAGGACCGCTACATGTGGGCCGTGAATATGCCGGAGGATGCGGCCATGATCGAAGACTGGCGGACGGTTAGGCCAGCAACGGATGACAAGGTCAAGGAGATGCTGCAGGGATTGCCATGTTATGACTGGGGTGGCGGTGTGGGGGAGGTGATCAAGGGGACGACAGAGCTCGTGAAGGTGCGTTTTATGCGTGTGCGGTCACGTAGGGAGGCTGATGCCAGACAGTTTGGGCTGTACCTCCGTCCTATCGCGCCTATCTGGCACAGAGGCCGTTCGGTCCTTCTGGGCGATGCCGCGCACCCGACCACGCCTTTCCTGGGGCAAGGTGCCAACCAAGCGACCGAGGACGTGTACCACCTTGTGCGCCTTCTGCTGGCCCATTCTCCACTCACGGCCGAAAGCATCAACAAGGCGTACACCGAGTACGCAGCCGTGCGCATGGACCGCGTGCGCCGGACGATCGAGCAGACCAAGGCAGAGGGGAACTTGCGGATGATCAAGGGCCGAGAGGCGTGCCTGGAGCGGGAGGAGCTGCTTGCTAGAGGCATGGGCACGGATACGTGGAAGATCATTTTGGAGATGATCAGTGGTCCATTTACTGGAGAGAGCGAGATCTAGTGGTGGTTCCATTGGGTGGTGAGATAGGCGGAAAGAAGTCAACGTCGTTGGATATATGCACCGGAGAGGTCAATGTCGTTGGAAAGTCGTCAGCGAACGATACTTGATGAAAGAAGAATTAAATGCTGTTGGAACCGCCGTACGCGGACGACTGGCTCGATGGTCAGTTACAAACGATGTGTCCTGCCAGTGTTGCCTACAAACCCCGTCATCGGAGGAAGAATCTCCTAAAACGGAAAGGAAATTGCCTCCGGCGATAGGGCCTCAAATTATTGGGCTCTTGCTGCTTGGTACGCCCCGCGCGCTGACCACCGACCACCGACCACCCGCGACTGCGCCCCTTCAAGCTGTCTTTTTCCATCGCCCAGTCGCGCATGCGAGCGCGCCTGGCGCCTTCTTGCTGTCGACCACCTCTGTGCGCACACCACCACCCAGCAAGGGGATTCATGAAGCGATCCTTCGGCGAGTTTGAATCACGAGAGACCGACGATCGCACAACGACACCAACCGCTACGACCGCACAGCCGAACGGCAGCACCGGTCTTCCGATACACGCCAGTCTACCTAGAAGACCAGACGCTGCCCGGCCGTCGCTGCTGGACCGCATCTCTCGCCCCAACAAGGCACAAAAGCGTTTCGCGTCTTCGTCCGCCGCTACAAGTACGGTCGACGAGGGGTTACAGAATCAGCCGAGCCTCGACAGCTTGGACAGCATGAACTCTGCCAGATCCCGGCGAGACAGGCGCCGCGCACCACCCACAGGGCCACCCACAGGGCCACCCACAGGGCCACCCACAGACCCGGTGGCCACGACGTTCCAGGGCGAAGATTTCAACGAAGAGCATATCCGCGCACTGTATCCGTATATCCCTTCGACCCCATTCGAGCAGAAGAGCTGGAATGAGTGGATGCTTAACCCCAAGAACCCCATCATCCTTCATCTGGAGCGGATGGGGGTGAAGTATAAAGATGTGTTGAAGGAGACGAAGGTGGTGAATGATCAGGGCTGGGAGAAGGTCCGGTGCACCTTGACGTTCCCGGTGCCCGAGGGTGTAACGGTGGATGGGGTGGAAAAAACGACTATCGACGCGGTGGGAGACGGGTTCAATAGGAAGGATGCGGAGAGGCTCGTCAATTTGAATGCGTGGTTGCAAATCCTCACATACCGCCTGGTGCGTCGCCCTTCAGTGGCGGTTGTGGTTGGCCCAGCTAATATATCACAGATCGATGCCCACGGCCGACCCAAAAATTCTCCGTCTGCACAACTAGAGTCTCTGGCACCCCCCGGCGTGCAAGGCGACGGCCTGTGGGACGAGGAGCGTATCATGAAAACATTTCCTTACACGCCTACGGAGCCACACATGCGGAAGTCGTGGAAGAACTGGCTGAAGGAGCCCAAGAGTCCAGTTATGAATTACGCGAGCGCGAAACGGGTCAAGGTGCTAGAGGAGACTGCGCAGGGCGGGGTGCATGGACCCTTCAGAGCCAGAGTGACGGTGCCGATGTCGGCGGAAGTGGATGCCGCAGGGAACAAGGTGGATCCAATTGTTGCAGTGGGAGACGTGAAGAGTGGCCCCAAGAAAGGTGCAGTAAGGCTTGCTTATCTGAGTGCTTGGCTGCAAATTCTCAGGATCGGAGTGGTGAGTTCTTCTGGATGGTATATTGCTCGAATCTAACAGGGTTTCTCAGGTCGATAAGCGTGGGATGCCGGTTGTGTATGACCAGCAACCGGAAAACCTTCCTAAGACCTCCCCAGAGGCCGGAAAGGACACCGTCACCCTCCAGAACGGCACGGTGATCGATGTCCCTCGGGCAAAGCAGTTCATCGACTATTACTGCTCGCGCTTCCACTTCCCATACCCCGCGTTCACCTATAGCCATCACGAGAACCGCGGGAACCTCAATCAGTGGGACGCGATGCTCTCCATCGATGGGCGCAAGCTGGGCATTGGCAAGGGCCAGAACAAGAAGCTCGCTGAGGAGAATGCGTACCTGGACGTCACCGTGTACCTCGCGCAGTGCGATCCGGAGCTGTGGGAACTCTTCTACAAGGAGTTCTGGCATATACCCGCGGACAGACCCGTCGGACTTGCATCGGAGATCACCATCGGCAATATCAGCTGGCAAATGCAGAGTATGCTCGAGATGGCTTGGAAGAAGATCACGTCGACCGACCTGTGGCGCCGGAGACCGCGTGACGCCTCGCAGGAGACACCGAGAGGAGGATCGCCAATTCCGATAGAGTCCGCACCGCAAGGAGACGCGAATGACTGGATGATGGAAGACGAGACTGCACCGGATGTGCCGAAGGACCTCCCGCCGCATAGTGCGCACAGCGTGCCAAAGTCCCAGTTACCCACCGAACCCCGCGCTTCTACGATTTCGGACTTCCACTCAGAGTCCTCCCGTGTACAGTCAGAGGCCTTCCGCGCGCAGAAGTCACAGCGCCTGAAGAGACAGCTGGACGAGTATCGGAACTCCACCAACCCGTCGGTCGTCAAGATGCGCGAAACCCGCGCCACTCTCCCTGTTTTCAACAAAGCGAGTCAGCTTATCGAGATCGTAAATCAGAACGGCGTTGTTATCTGCATGGCGGCCACGGGGTCGGGGAAGACCACCCAGATTCCGCAGCTGCTCTTGGACGACTGGATCGACGCTGGCAAGGGATCGGACTGCAACATCATCTGCACGCAGCCTAGGCGTATTGCGGCGGTGTCTGTTGCTGCTCGCATTGCACGTGAGCGGAACGAACAACTTGGGGACAGCATTGGCTATGCAGTGCGTTTCGAAGCAAAGAGGCCCAGGCTCGGTGGCAGCGTCACGTTTGTCACTACCGGCGTGTTCCTCAAGATGATGCAGTCAGCTTTGCGGGCGGATGGTACAAGGCTGGCAGAGTATTCCCATGTGATCGTGGACGAGGTGCACGAGCGTGATGTCGATACGGATCTCACACTGGCTGTGATCAAGCGGTTGCTGCACGAACGTCAGAAGATGGGCAAGGAACTCAAGATTATCCTTATGAGCGCAACTATCGATCCAACTCTCTTCACGGATTACTTTGCAGACGAGCTCTCGGGAGCTCCTGTACCTGTGGTCGAGATTGCTGGTCGTGCCTTCCCTGTGGAGAAGCATTTCTTGGAAGATACGTTGCAGGAAATCGGGCGTGCAGGTCTTGCTCGTTCACCCGAGGAAGGCGGGTGGGTCTTCAACGAGAAGATTGTTCAAGACTTTATCGCCAAAGAGATCGGGACACCTCTCAATGAAGTGATGACCGGCGGTCGCATCATGCAGGCCAGGCCGAATCCAGAAGAGATGCCGGAGATTCCGTATCCGCTTGTCGCACTCATCGTCGCTTACGTCATCAAGAAAAGTGAAGAAGGGCATGTGCTTGTTTTCTTACCCGGTTGGCCGGAAATCAGCAAGGTGCGGGATATGTTGCTGGGCGGATCTCGCTATCCGTCTCTCCTTCGCATCGACTTCAACGACTCGCGCAAGTTCGAGCTTCACATTCTACACTCGAGTGTGCCTATTTCGGAACAGGAGGCGGTGTTTGAGCCTGCACGTCCAGGTATACGGCGAATTATCTTGTCTACCAACATCGCTGAAACGAGCGTGACTATTCCCGACGTGGTCTACGTGGTCGACGCAGCCCGGGTGAAAGAGGATCGCTACGACCCCGATCGCTTATTATCCAGTCTAGTCAGTGCGTGGGTTGGCCTCAGCAGCTTGAATCAACGAGCAGGCCGCGCGGGCCGACACCGACCTGGTGAATACTACGGCGTCCTCTCGAAAGCGCGACACGATGTGCTGCACAAATACAACGTGGTTGAGATGCTACGCACGGACCTCAGCGGTGTCATAATGCGGGTCAAAGCCCTCAACTTCCCGGGCATCAGCACGGAGCAAATCATAGGAGAGACTATCGAACCGCCTCCAGTGAGCCGTGTGTCCGCCGCCATGGAAAATCTTCAGCTGCTAGGTGCCCTTGATGATGAACGAGAACTCACGTCTTTGGGCAAAGTCCTGCTCCATATTCCTATTGACACTAAACTTGGAAAGCTCTGCATGCTTGGTTCCTTCTTCCGCTGCTTGGATCCTGTTCTCGCGATCGCTGCCATTATGTCCAGCAGGGACATTTTTGTTTCACCCCCCCTTAAGAAACACGAATCGCTCGCTATCAAGTCGTCTTGGTCGCCACGGTCGTACAAATCGGATATTCTGGCAGCTTTCTTCGCCTACAAGGCTTGGAACGCGCTGCAGTCACGCGGCCAGTATCAAGAAGCCAACCGCTTTGTGATCGTCAACTTCCTTCACAAGCCGACCCTCCTGGAAATCTCCCGATTGAAGCAACACCTCCTGGTACACCTAGAGCGTGCTGGAGTTCTCGCCATCTCTGCCGATGCCGAGGTCACTCGGAACTTTCTTACCCTTCGGGCGGACGCCGCGCGCGTGCCAGAGAAGCTAAACGAAAACGCTGAAAATGTCCCTTTGCTTGCTGCTCTTATTGGGGTTGCGTCACAGCCGAACTTTGCTGCACGTAGACCTGGCAAGTCGATCTTACGGACCTTGCACGACAAGGTAAGCTTATTATCAGGCGGCACGAGTCTAGCTAACGGCGAGTGCAGAGTACGATGATGCACCCTTCAAGCGTCAACGGACCCAAGACTGAAAGGGCAATGCAGAAGAGCATGGCCGAGCAAATGTACTCCGTCGATGATATGGAGGGTCGATCCGATGCCTATGCGCTCTTTGCGTTTGCTGAGAAAGTCCGCAACGTTAGTCAGGGCGAGAAGGGTGCAATGACCTATCTGCGAGGAACTACTCGCCTCTCTCCGCTTGCCTATGTGCTGCTTGGGGCACATCGCGTTCGAACCTACGGCCGAGGTCTGGCCTGCGACGACTTCCTCCCTATTTATGGAGCCAGCGACGTCTTGGATATCATTCGTCGTCTAAAATACGCTCTCGACTCATGTATGCTTCGTGTCTATGAGGGCATCCATGTTGGACTTCAACAGTCCCGGACCGGCCCTGGGTCCAGCCGTTTGCTTCCTCGGACAAAGGCACGCGGTATGAGCTCTGGACATGGGGAGGAAGACGACATGGAGGTGGATGACGGCCGTGACTTCGTTCTTGACGACGACGATGACGAGGGTCGGACGGTGGAGAAGCAACCTTTGTCATTGCAAGAAATCCGGGATCTAGAAGGACTGACTACCGCGGTGGTGAATATTCTGGATTCCTACGCCGAGGAGAACCAGATGGCCGAAGGCGGCGGGGACAGCCGTCCAGACAGCCCTGCCCCGCGTGGGCAGGCCTTCATGTCTCGAGGCGGGTATAATCCATCTTTGCCGGATTGGTCTTCGCACGGGAATGGTTCGCTTCGTCCACGGTTCTTTAGCTCGCGGCCAGCGTCCGGCGCGACTACGCCGTTCCATAGTTTATCCAGACCAGCATCCAGGCCGACTACCCCTGGTGCCTGGTAAGTGTACCATGTAATGTTCTGCATAAAATATGTCGTAGTCTCAGTACCACTCAACACTGTATTCCTACTGCACCACCTCCTATAATAGGCATCTCTTCAATACGTTTCAGTTGTGTTTCCGGCGCGCAAACCGATGTTGTGCAAGCCGCACTGAAAACAATTGCGATGGATTTTCGCAAGTCGTACTTTGAAAGTATCTAACTATTCAGATTACCCACATACGTTCCGGTGCTAGAAAACACCGGAATGATAGCAAAAAGCACGAAAACATAACCAACCGACGTGGACAGAAGCGGTTTGCGCCCTCTTTCCCATGAAACTCGCCCCAATTTCGACCCTTTTTGCCTCTGGAAGCAGCACTGAATAAGATATTCTGGACGAAAAGGGGTTTGAGCATCAGACGGTTGACCCTTTGTGGGATTAGGCAAGAGATACGCTATAATCTTTGAGAAGTCTATGGGCTTTATTTTAGCTGGTGAGGGCGCGTAGCTCAGTGGCAGTAGCGCTCGCTTTGCATTTCATGCCTGCGAGAGGTCGTGAGTTCAACCCTCACCCCGTCCAACCTTTTTGTCTCACCATTGAACTTTGCCACCCGGGTTCACTTTCGGAAGCAAACCGCAATGTGGTTTCAGGTTCATGGCACTGGCAAGCACAGGTGATGAAGTTCTGGAGTACAAAGTAAGGATTAGTACGACTGAGCCCACGCCCTGGATTGACAAAACATAAAACCAGAGTCTACATGCACTACTTGCCTCAGGGCGCAAATGTTCGTCCTCACCCGTAAAACGAAGCAACCTATGCAGGGTCCTCTTTCGGAAGCAAACCTTGGCGCGTCCCCTGCAACAATCACCGCGTTTTACACGGAACTTTCCTAGGCTATGGGACGCACAGCCAACCAACCTTTTCACATCTATCCTAGGATTTGGAGTCCGTTTTGGCGACCTTTCTGAGCCTAGAACCACCTGTTCTAGCCTAGGAAAGTTAGCGGTAAAACGCGGTGAATCAACCCCGAGGGTTTTACTGACCCCCGTTTGACGAGAGACACAAGCGGCCAAGTGGCAGAAGCAGCGCTCAGTTTGCACCGCCAAGCCCCAGTCTGCTGAGATATTACCGCACAAACGGTCATTTGTGATCATGACGGTTACATTGAATACTTATATGATACACATGATAACGACCAAGAAATTGTCACTATGACACAACCACGAAACAATTGACATTCAAGCTCTACGCTGGGCTGCCCGCTTCTAGCCCGCATAAGGTGGTGGCTCTGTCGGGGCAGTCCATCGTGGCAGCGCAGCCTGTGCCGGGTCGGTTGCGATCCCCACCGGCACGAGTAACACGGGCTTGTCATTAAGGGCCTCGTCCGGCAGGTCGGCCAGCTGCGCGAACATCAGCAGCTCGCGCACGTACGATTCGGGATCTTCGCTCGATGCGGTCATGACGAAGCCAGTAGCTTGAAGCATGACAGAGACACCATACTGCAAGTGGTCAGCAGTGGGCCCGTATCATCAAGTGGACATGCACTCACAATGACTGAAAGAGAAGGGAAGAAGTAGTGCGGGGCAAGACCCTCGTCAATAGGTATTGCACCCTTCCAAACCCGAACGTTCGGGCTGCTGCCTTCCCGCACCCTCTCTAGTTGTGCATCCGCCACCTTCCTCGAACAGTTGTTCGATACGTCACTGACGACATCGTATCTTGCCGGTGCAACAGTCCGTACATTCCGCTGCAACCATATCGAAATCGCCTCTGGAGAGGAGAGAAGGTCGAGCGCCTGCGGGTCCGACGACATGAGTGTGAACATAAACCGTATGCTCTCGCCCCGCGAGTAGACGAGCGGTCGGGACAATGACAGCGTGCACTGGACCTTCACATCCCGCTGACCAAAGAGCATCCCCGCAATCGTATTCGTAAACTTTTGATGCAAGTCCTCTTCGTTATCCGCAGTGATCTGTACCGGTCTTGTACGCGGGAGGTAGTGGAACGTCTGATACAGGCTGCAATGAGTAAGCGCCTGCCCGCCGCGTGATTAGTATGAATGCGGGAAGCACGCACGTCTGGTCCGAGAACCACTTGCTTGTCGGCACCTTCACCTGACACCGGTACTGGATCGCTTGCGGGCCCAGTCCCGGGTCACCATCGGTGTTGTTGAAACTTGGTGGAAGCTTGAGCGCTGTGGGGCCCTGGGTGCAGTAGTCCGGCAGGGTGAACGAGAAGGACAGGATGCACTGTTTCAGGTTGGCGTCGAATCGGCCAGAGGTGAACGATTTCTTCCAGCGCAGGAAGTAGATCTCGTCCCCAACGAATGTCTTCACATACCCGACGATCTTCCCAATTGTGAGTACGAGGGTCATACAGGGTATGCCGGCACGTACTTCAACGACCAGCCCCTTGGCCATATGCGCATGGGCCATATCCAAGCCCACGTTCCCCTCCACCGCCGTCCCCGCGTGAAATATCTGGTGTCCGTGCCCGCACGTGCCCCATATCCCCGTCAGCGTCAGAGTGAGCCAGTCGCCATCGGGGAGCGTGACGGTCGAGCTCTCGGAGAGGATCGTGGGGAAGTCGAGCGCGGAGAGGAGGATGTCGTCTGTCTGTGTGTAGAGAGGGATGAAGTCGGGCTGGGAGAATGTCAGCGGACTTTGAGATCGGTTGAAATGAAGGCGCACGTAGGAACCGATATCGAACCGGTCGGCCTTGACTATTCCAGATCAGCACGACGGTTCAGTCAGGGACAGCGACCAGCAATCTCACCTGGGTTCGTGCCTATGATCTAGACGATGTCAGCGCGATCCCTTGATCTGAATACGAAGAGAGACGCACATCGTTCTCATGCGTCCGGCGAGGGGGGCTGGGCATTATCCCGCCTCTTCATGAATGTGCAACGGCGATGGACGACCTCCAGCGTAGGCTCGCGCAGCGCCCAGCTCAACAAGACACGACAACCTCCGGAAAGTCCAATAAGTCTCAGAGCTTCGCAGTATAATGCGAGGGAGGAAACAAGGAATGCAAGAGGGCCAGGGGTATGTTGCGGGGTATGGAGGATGCAGGAGATAGCCGTAGGACAATGGCGACGCGCTGCTTCGGTGTGGCCCTGCCCGCAGAACGTCGGCGCGACCGGTAAGCTCGGCGACCGCATGGGCCCTGTCCAGGCCTGAGCGGGGTTTGGAGCGCTCGGCTCCGGTCGCGTTTTCCGGCGCATATATAGGCCGCGTTCTCACAGTTCACAGTTGTAAAGATAACTGGTCGAAAGGCAACGAGTTTGTTGGGATCTGCGGAAGGGCTCGCTCAGCTACACCGGCCCCCGCGTATGTCGTTACGGCACCCCGCATTTCGGGGAAAACAATCCGGCGTGGTTACGCGCGTAATCACTGGGACCCTGACCAGTGCTGATTATCAGCACTGGCAATGACGCACGCAAGTTGCGCATTGTCAGCACTTTGCCTTCTTAGGCAAAGTGGCTGGTAATGCGCATAAAGTGGTACATAATCAGTATATAGTGTAGATTAGTAGCTAATTTGCTGAATTAAATCTATTTAATTACTTATTTGAATCAGCCTATAAGAGGCTGTTCTAAGGATCGCGCGCGGGCTTTCAGCTCATTAGGGACTGAATATCGGCGACTTAGAGGCTGGAACTCAGCCTTTAGGCAAGCAAAAGGGTGTTAAACAGCATTTGAATTCATCCATTTAGCTACTGAGAATGACCGCATTGGGAAAGCCTACAAATCCTCGTCCCCGTCCTCCTCGTCCTCGTCCTCGTCCTCGTCCTGGTCCCCCTCGTCCTCGTCCTGGTCCCCCTGGTCCTCCTCGTCCTGGTCCCCCTCGTCCTCCTCGTCCTCGTCCTCCCCGCCCTGCTCACCATGCACGGCCCCGGCGGTCTTGGCAGCCAGCGCCGCTGCCCTCTTCAGATTCTTGAGGTACTGCTTCAGCAGATCCCTCGTCGCCCATTCCCCCTCGTACGCCGCGAGCACAGGAGCCTTGGTCTTAGCCTGCAGAGAATCAGTAAGCTGTAGTAGTATGTAGATAGTACTTACAATAGTGAATATTGCATTCAAGTCGGTGACGCTGTAGTTGGTGATTCTGGGCTTGAGCGGCAGGCCGCTCTGGTGATACGCTGCGTGAACTGCAGTCTAGAGTACAAGTTAGTTAGTATAGTATAGTCAGACAAGTAATGAACTTACCACAACGGCGTTGTAGGTCTTCTTGTCGTTGTCGAGCCTCATTGCTGTCTGAAGCTTGTACCCCTTCTTACTGGAAGCCTGCCCCGTTGGCTTGGGAATCAGCTGGATATCCTTCTTCTGCTTCTTCAATGCCTTCTTGAGCTTGAGCTTCGTCGCGGTAAGTCCAGCTGTAGAATAGTTAGTAGTGAAATGTACACATCAACATATCTGCGCACCTTCAAGCTCAGCAATCTTTGCCCGTGCCTCCAACAGCTCCGTCTCCCTGGCCTTCAGCCTCTCCGCCGCCGTCGGCTTCTTTGTCGTTGCAGCCTTGAGGTTGACCGAGTTGTCGGTCTGCCTCTCAGGCAATTGCTTCTGGCGCTTTGGGGCGGGCTCGTTGGGGGGCGCGTTCTCCTTGTCGACCTTGCGCTTCTTTGCGCCAGCAGGCTTAGGCGGGGCGAGCGTCTGCGAAGTAGCTGGACCAGGAGCAGGCGCAGGCGCAGCAGCAGCATCAGCAGCACCAGCACCAGCACCAGCACCAGCACCAGCACCAGCACCAGCACCAGCACCAGCACCAGCACCAGCAGCACCAGCACCAGCATCAGCATCAGCATCAGCATCAGCAGCAGCATCAGCATCAGCATCAGCAAGATCAGCAACGACAGCAGCAACAGCGACAGCAGCAACAGCAGCAGGCGCGCGTGCGCGAGGGCGAGGGGGGCGAAGGGGAGGTGGGGCAGGCGTAGGGCCGAGGGTGAAGTCGATGTCGGACAGCGAGGTGCGGGACGTTGGGGCGGGGGGACGCGTATCCGTTTCGCTCGGCAAAGGCCCTCCAGAAGGAGGTCCTTTGCCAGGCTTAGGCTTGCGCGGGGCCATCGTTGAGGAGGAGGGAGGGGAAGGGAGGGAAGGAGGGGAAGGCGAAGGAGAAGGCGAAGGAGAAGGGGAAGGGGAAGGGGAAGGGGGCGAGCCGGGGGAACACGCCATCGAGGCGCGTATAGATATAGGCCCCGTAGGGGCGCTGTGAAGAGTGAGCGGGAGGGAAGCGAGTAGATCGGCACGGGGATGAAATGGTATGCGACTTACCTTTTCGGGCAAGTCCCCTGCTCCCCCACCTCTAAAGCGCATACACCGCCCAGCGCACCCTCCCAACGTCCAGCATGCCGCCTCAAGTGCACGTCGTCTGCAACTGCGAGCTCTGCGGCGGCAAGGTTGTTGCAAAGGCAACACGCGCGCGGCACAGCAAGCAGGCCGAGCAAGCTGCCCTGCTACGGCTCGTCAGCAAGCCGAAGCGAACGATCAGCAAGGAGACGCACCGCATGGCCCAGCAATTCCTCAAGAAGCTTGCCCAAGCACCTCAAGCACCCCCTGCACCTCAGAGACCTCCTCCTGGAGGGCTCGAGCTCGAGCAGGCCGCAGACTTCGATATCGACATGGACGAAGGCGACGCTATGCCGCGCCGAGGCATAGACATCGCCTCGAGGTCCCTCGCGCGCCAAGTTGCGGCTGCGGACGTCTCAGAGGATGAGGAGGAAGAGGAAGAGGAGGAGGAAGAGGAGGAAGAGGACGAGGAGGATGAGGAGGAGGAAGAGGAGGAAGAGGACGAGGAGGATGAGGAGGACGAGGATGAGGAGGAAGAGGAGGAAGAGGTCGAGGAAGAGCTTGAGGGGGTCAACGACGAGGCCATGCTCCGTAACAGAGCCATGCCCCGTGCGTCAACCCTTCCCCAAGCTGTTCCCCAGCTCATCCAGCCCAGATAACCTGTCCAATCATGATCAGAAGTGTTTCAAGGCCTTCAAGGCAAAGACTGAGGCGCACCTGAACATTGCCCAGTACGACGTCCTCCACAGCTCGTATCCCGACACCTTCCCACCCCTCTCCCAAGTCGTCCAGCGCGTAAAGCTCGTATCTGACGTGAAAGAGGTCAGCTATCACTGCTGCGTGAACTCGTGCGCAGCGTACACGGGGCTGCCCGCCGACCTACAGCAGTGCCCGCACTGCGACGAGCCGCGCTTGAAGGACGGCAAGCCGCGCAAGCTGTACCGGTACCTGCGGCTCATCCCTCAGCTGCAGGCCCAGTACGACAACGAGCAGCGTGCAGAGCTGCTTGCGTCGTACCGGGCCGGGCAGCACGTCGACGCGCCGGAGATGTCCGACGTCTTCCAAGGTAGCCTGTACCGAGGCCTGTGCGAGCGCTACGTCGAGGTCAACGGCAACACGCTGAGCAGCAAGTACTTCGACTCACCGCGCGATATCGCCTTGGCACTGTCGACGGATGGCTTTGCACCGTTCAAGGGAAGGCGCTCGACGGCCTGGCCAACGATTCTCTTCAATTTGAACCTCCCGCCGACAATACGCACTCACCTGGAGAACATCATCTCCCTCGGCAACATCCCCGGCCCCCGACAGATGAAGGACATTGATTCCTATCACTACCCGTTAGCTGAAGAGCTCGTGAAGCTCGCGCACGGCGTCAAGACTTACGATTCGTCGAAGAAGGAGTTCTTCCTCCTCCGCGCCCATCTTATTCTCCTGTTTGGCGACATGCCAGCTGTCGCCAAGCTGATGAACATGAAGGGCCACAATGGCATCAAGCCCTGTCGAATGTGCAACGTCAGTGCAATTCGACAAGCAGATGCACGAGTTAGCGGCGTACCTTTGGATCGCCGCGCATTCCCTGAGCAAGACGCCCTCCCCGACCTCCTCGACCCCCTCAACCTCCCCCTCCGCGCCCACGACGCCTTCCTCGACGCTGCCGATCGCGTAGCCAGTGCTGCAACCAGCGCAGAGGCCGAGCGCATCGCCAAGGACACTGGCATCAAGGGCGTCAGCATCTGGAGCAACTTCGGCAGCGTCGTCTGGCCTACCTCGTTCCCCCTCGACTTCATGCACCTCATCTTCGAGAACGTCACCCCGCTGCTCCTCGACCTCTGGCTGGGCGAGAACCGCCATTGCGACCCCGAGGAGGATGACTTTGTCCTGCCAAAGCACCTCTGGTCAGCAATCGGCAAGCAGATCGACGAGGG